>NDGN011453381.1:0-44078 GCA_002564285.1 Tympanoctomys barrerae
CAGCTGCCCCCTGCCCCCACCGGCTGGTACAGAAGCCCTCAGGGCTCTCCAAACAGCTCTTGCTGTTCTCCCACCTTAAAAGAATGAAGCCCCCCATCTTGGTTCTAGCTACCTCAGCTCATTCCTAGGCCCAATTTCCCCTTGCTGTTGTCACCGAAACTATCCCAGAGGACAATGGTCATGGGCTTGTCCCAACCAGCCACCTTCTCCCCAACCTTGGACCTCCCTGCCTTGGGTTCCTGACCCTCAATTACCCAGAAGCTCCTGCAGACCCCAGTCACAGTCTGCCTGGAGGGACCCCATGTCTGAGAGCAGTGACCTTCTTTCACCATGCCACCTCTCCACAGGGTACAAAGAGGCCTTCCTGATAATGTGAACACTGAGCCACTTCTTTTCAGCCCCTTCACCCTGCTAAGAGCCCTGAAACCTATGACTCTGGCTCAGGGGGATGAAGTGGTAGTCAGAGCCACACAGGCAGGTGACAGAGGGGTGCTCCCAGGCAGCTGGACTCAGCATCCCTCATACAGTGGGTGACTGAAAATGTCAACCCACACTCACACCACCAGGGGCCACTCCTCTAGAGTTACTCTTGAAAGAAGATGAGGTATGAGAGTGGAACAGTGAACATGCTAGAGCCAGGAATCCACTGACAAGCCACCTCACAAGAAGAGATAGGTGACCACCCAGCTAGGAGCCCATGGGCTTGCACTGGTCATCCCATCTGTAACTTGGGTGCAGCCTGGTGCCTGTCCACCTCCTGAGTGTGCCGGAGACCTATGGGACACAGAAGGCAGCTGTACCAGGACCCCTATGCAGTCATCTCTGCTCAGGCAGAGTGACTAGCCACACCTCACTGTCAACATAGGCTGGAGGTTAGATCCTGCCTCTGTTCCTACTTCCAACCATGGACAATTAGGCCAGTTCTATTTCATTCAGCCGACATTTATTAGGCAGCTGCTATGTGCAAGGCTCTTAAATTCCTCAGAGAGATGTGTGGACAAAAACTCCCAAGCCAGTGGCCAGTCATAGAAGGCCCCTTACAGGGCAGGTTCTCTGGATTTACCCTAGTGGGGGCTGGCAGGAAGCCCAAAGAAGGCTCTCAAATCGTGCAAAGCCAGTGAGAGTCTGATCCAAGAAGAGAAAAACATGTCTGCATTTAGTGTCTTGTTTCAGCAAGAGCCACCATTCCCCCTGCTGAGCGAGGATCATGGAGGTCCTGGCCCTAACAAAGAAAACCCTGGAAGTACACAGAGTGAGGGCCATGCTGCACCTTCATGGAGCAGGAGGGCTTGGGCCCACAGAGGGTCCAGAACAATGGTGCTGACACATAGGCACAGCTTGGAGGAAACCCTCGCCCTGAGCTCAGGGTCCTCAGAGACCCCAACCAAGTCTCCTGGAAAACAGAGCAAACCAGTCTGCCATTTCCTGCCCTCCTGCCCTCTGAGACCAGCACTGCTTCCCTGGTCCTAACAAACACTGGAAAAATCCACAGCCGACTTCATCAATGACCAGGCCCAGCCCCCGTGGGGCCACTGGTCATCTGCTGGGCCCTGAAGCCACAATGGCTCATTGTGGGGTCACAATCTTTATTGTCTGACCCACATGGCTCCCTCTAAAAATAGGCCAAGCCAGGCAGTGTCCCCTCTGCCCACACACTCAGGTTCAAGGGCGCGCTCCAACCCCCAGCCCTGCAGGTCCTGGCCTCTGAACTGGAGAGAGCGGCTCCTCCAGGCCCTGAGGAGCAGAGTTACCGTGTGAATCTGAACAAGTTCCCGCAGGATGGGATGCTCAGCACACATGACACAGCGGTGGCAGAGGGAGGTCACCCAGCCTGCCTGCACCTTCACCCATCTCTTCGGCTGCCTTACAACATAGAACTTTTAATTTGAACGGCCCACCCCCCAATCCACAAGGAAGGCCACCTAGGTGTCTGATTATTCCACCCAGAACTGCCTACACAAAGCACCAAGGACCACTGGCAAAACCTCAGATGTGCAGGGCCATGGATGTGTGACCTCCCAGAACAGTACTCTCGCCACCACAGCACTGGCAACCTCAGATTCACCCCAGGTGGCTGCTCCCTGTAACATCTCCCAGGACCGGCTCACTCTCAGCATGCAGGAGTCCTCCCCACAGCCTAGACCTGGCCCTGCCCTGATGTTTAGCCTGAGCAGGTCCCCACATTTGCCACACCCAGCCTTATCAGGGCAAAGGCCTCAGTGTTAGGAGACAGAAATGATGTCATGGTGGCCCATGATGCAGGCTGCCCCTCATCACAAGTGGGCTGAGGTGAGAGACAAGGCGTGCTAAGCACCCACCCAGCCCAGGCAGGGCACCTGACACACAGCCGCAGGGACGTGCACAGGCCAAGAAATCCAGTGACCTTCCCTGGCCACCACCCGATGTAGTAGAACGCTTACAGTCCTGCCTTGTGGGGTCCTGTGCCCTTGGGCCAAGGTCCATGGGCCACCCCCTAGGCCCTCTCTGAGCTCCACACCCATCAGTCTGCATAGGAAAGAGGGGGCAAAGCAAATGTGCGCATGCATACATGTACACACACACACACACACACACACACACACACACCCCACTACAACAACTTCTGTGCTTTCTCTCTCCATTGGCCAATTTCAGGAAGACTATCTGAGACTGAATGGGAGAATTAACACACACAAACACACGCCATTGTGTTCTTTGGGTCCCTAAGGAACATTCTGTCCTGTGCCTGTAGGGATGAATCACCCAGTGTCCTGGGAGAAAGGACCTGTCCCACATTCACAAAGATAGGGCAGCAGTAACCAAATGTCATTACCACTGTGCGTCCCTATGCCTGACGGGAAGATTTCCTGTATCCGGGTTCATCACCCAGAACCTTCTGCTCAGCCCCATCACAGCTCAGAAGCAGCCTGCAGAAGACCCTCATGGGAATCTCATCCAGCCATGGGGGTGTGAAAGACAAAGATCCCAAAACAAAGGCCACTCTGGTTCTTCTCTACCCTGTTCTGGAAGATTCTAGAAGCTTCTTTCTCTGGGTGCAGTGTGATGGCTGTGATGTTGGTGGCAGGAATTGTACTAGCCAGCCCATTACAAGCCCTGCCCGGAGTGTCCTCTCACTGACTACACAATGACCCCTTTGGGTCACCCTCACCTACATTCTACAGAGGAAGGAACTGACTGAGAGGGGTTAAGTGACTTGCCCAAGTTCACACAAGAGGAATGAGAGGGGCTGGTGTGAAGCAGTGGTGCATTTGGCCATCTTACTCTGTAGGCAGGCCTAGCAGGAAGGGGCTGGGGGAGGCTTGCTGTTCGAGGCACACTGTGCTGCCCGACGGCAGACACAGCAGGTCAGGTCCCCACACTCACGCAGCTGCAGATCAATCCAGCTCCCCACAGCTCCCAGTACTGCTAACCACACAGCCGCTGGGGTCACCTCGGCAGCAGAGCAGAGCCCAGCGCCTGCTCCTCCTACCCTGCCGAGACGCGCCTTCACCCTAAACTGCAGGCGCACAGAAATGAGAGTGTGGGAAGCACAAAGGACGGAGCCCAAGCATCTCTGGGTGGGTGGAGGCCCAGCTGCACACCCACTCCCGCAGCACGTTCCTGCTCTTGCTAACGCGCAGCAGCCACAATCGGAACTGTCTGCACAGCGACTGCCTGCTCGAGCACACTGCCCGTCCCCAGAGAGGAAAGAGGACTGTGGTAGACAAGCTCTGGCCCAGAGGGGAGGCCTAGGGACTGGCACGGTCTGCACTGCCTATTAGCCAGCAAGCAGCCCACACGGCTCCCACCACGAGGGCCTACACCTGGCAGGTGGCGAATGACACCTGCCGCTACATACAACCGGAAGGTTTCATCTCTGTGGCTGTCCATCCTGGCTCGGGGGCTTAATGAACTAGAGCAGACAGCGGGTTGGCCTCCCAAACAGCCTCTCTCTCTCTCTCTCTCTCTCTCTCTCTCTCTCTCTCTCTCTCTCTCTTTTTGGTGGAGCCGGGGATTGAATTCACGCCCTTGCACTTGCCAGGGAAGTGCTTATTCCACTGAGCTATCTACCTGGGCCCTCTTTTTTTTTAAACAATAAAATTCCATTTTTTTTTTCCCTAAGCAGCAGTATAGCTGATAAAACTCTCTTCTTGCCATCTCTCTTATATCGAAGCTGGTGAAGAGACATGGGTTTGGACGACGCAAAATGAGCAGAATTTTCTAGGCTTTCAGTGAAAGGATTCTGTTTTGTATGTTTCTTATATAATTTTTAAGGATCAACCTTGGGGGCTGAAGAGATAGCTCAGTGGTCTAAGCACTGGCCTGGCAAGCACAAGGACTTGGGTTCGATCCCTGGTGGCAAATGCTGTGCCAGCTCCAGAACCCAGGCCCATGGTGCCATCCCTGAGACTGGGCATGACAGCTGGCACAGGTCTGTCATCCCAGTGCTGAGGAGGTGAAGCCAGGAGGATCACTATCAGTCTGAGCTGCGTAGGGAGACCTTGCACCCAATAAATAAATCCATTTAAAATAAAAAGGATGAACCTTGGAATTTTGATTTTTCCTCCCTTTAGCTCTCCCACGTGCTTCCTACCTGGAAGGCAGATAGGATGCTTAGGGATTCAGTAGCCCTCTTCTAACCATAAAGACAGAAACTACACAGCCAGGATGACAGAGCAGAAGGCTGGAGGGAATCTGGGGTGGGGCAACATTCACTGCCTTCCTGACGAGGCCTTCCAGTTAGCCAGAATGAGCAACTGCTTCTGACGGCTCACCTGTACACCTCCGCCCAAAGCTGCAGGAGCTCCGGGGTGGGGCTCTGGGGAGGGGTCAGAATTCGGGGCGCTGTGCTCAGTGGGACATTAGTGGGCTATCGGTTTATAGGCACATGGGATGCTGGAAGGTGAGGCTTGGCTGAAGGAGGTGGGCTCCTGGGCGTGGCCTGGGAGGACCCCCGATCTCTCTCTGTTTCCCACTGCTGTGCCAAGCGCTCCGTCTCCTCCGCCAGGCCCCTCGGCCACGCTGCTCTGTTTTGGAGTCAGCTGGCCATGGACTGAAACCTCTACAAACTGGGGATCATAAGTAATCGTTCCTTTTCATTTTCAGGTGCTGGGTATTTTATCTCTGTGACAAGGAAAATAACTAAGACAGTTTCCTCGTCTAGGGCACTATTTGTTGTTGGGTGACACCACTCTAGTGATGGATGTGTCCTGTGTTCTGGGCTAAATTATGGCCTTATCAGATTCTCTGTCCTAAGCTATCCGCTGCCAGCCGAGGCCCACAACAAGCCAGCCTGCTCTCCTGAGCTGTTCCCAAGACTAAGCCAGTCCACAGACCTGAAGCGCCCCTTTCCCTAGCTGCTCTCCCTGACAGCAGCTCGGAGGTGATCACTGTGCCCCTCCATGATCCCTGCCCTCCAGAGGCCCTGGGAAGATGTTGACCACACAAGACCCTAAGAGGACGACACTAAGTCTGAGGTGCCTTGGACCACCCCTCCCCCAAGCCAGCCAGTCTTGGGGTCTGGGCACACCACGCCCAGAGGAGGGGGTCACCCCACAGGATGACAGGCCCAGAAGGCTGCTGTGCCAGTCAGAGCCAGCTCTAAGTCAAGGCAACTGGAGCAAGACAGCACTCAGGACAGAGGTGCAGGAGAGGGCCCCGAACGGGCCCTGCAGCCTCCAGCTGCTTCCTGGTTCATCTCCTGCGTCTCCATCACACAGACAGCCAGGGTTGTGCCCTGGCCTTAGGACCCTTTTAATTAAGAAAGGAGCACATAAAACAGGGAAAATGACCAGAGAGGGGTGGAGGGCAGGCGGGGGGCACAGTCCCACTAACAGATAAGGACAGCCATGCATTCCCCAAGCAAATGCCATAAAGCCAGCTCTGGCTCTTCAGTGGTCACAAGACCACCATGTGACAGATAGCTTTTGGGTCTGCAGCACAGGGGGCCAATGCCACCCGCCTGGGATGCTAGGAGTCTAGGCTGGCTTCTAGCTAGCTAAAGTTGCAGCAGGCACAGTAGGGACAGAGCAAAACAGACGTCACAATCTGGAAATGGGCTGCTGTGGGACAAGAGGACATCAACATGGGCTCCTGCTGCACAATGGGGACCGCGATTCTTCACAGAGAAATTAGAGGGAAGTCTTTCTTGGTGGAGGAAAAAGGGAAAGAGAAAATAATCCCACACCACCCAAGGAGCAGGATTGGAAGGAAGGCAGAGGGCTGCATGCTGATCCAAGACCGCATGGGTTTAACTGCTGAGACCTCTGCCCAGACAGTGATACCTTCCTCCTTTACAGATTAGAAATGTTAAGTCCCAGGAAGGTCAACTGGGCACCACAGTTGGCAAAGGACAGGCTGCATCTGGATCCACTTCCGTCTGTTGCACCTTTCTTGGCACATGGAGATGATGTCTACCCGCGTGTGGTGGAGCCTGGCCTGGACACACCCACCCGGACCTACCCTGGCGCCAGGTGGTGAGGCATCCTGCATCTGGCATCCACTCCTAGGGAGCCCATGAGGGGAGCAGACAGCCACATGGCACCCCACAGCCTCTGTGTTGATCCAGATGAGCGCGCTGCCATCTGTCACCTAGTTGGCTCTGAGTCACAGCGGCTTTGCCAGGAGGTGGGGTGGGGAGAGGGTGAGGACGGGAAGGGTGGGCTCGGGATTCCAGAGCTTTTGCTTACATTCTGCCCACCTTAGAGGGCTGGAAAATAAGGAGCAATAGTGTGCAGAGGTGGGAATTATTGGAGGATCACTACCATTTCCATTTTCCCTTGAGCTGAGAGATTTCTAAGAGACAGGACAGGGAAGGTGTTAGCCCCCCTGAGAGGGATCATGCTCTCCTGGGCTCTGGAGCCACCACCCCTCCCTTTCCCCTCACCCAGGAACTCCTGTGGGTAACAGCAATCTGTTTCCCAGAGACCCATGCTGAGCACACAGATTCCCATGGAAACCAAATCAAATCAAACCAGCTGAATAACTAAAGATCCAGGTGGAAGGAATTAGAAACAACAAAGCCAACAGGAAAGGCAATCTGGGGCACAGGGAGCTACCCAGCCCATGACCTGGGAACTATGGGTACTGGACACAACTCTGTTGTCCTCTCACCAAAGCTCCCTATTAGGACTGTGGCTCTGGACATGGACATGGAGGCAGCAATTACTATGACTCTGGGGAAATGCCTTAGGCCTTCGCTGGGCTGTGGGTCTCCCAGGGCACTATAAGAAGGGCAGAGATGCTTGCCTTATGTGGTGGGTACAAAGATCTAGTGAGAGACACGCAGAGATGCACAGCAGCTTCTGTCTAGGGTTTATACTCGAGAGACTGCGGTCATTGTAGACTCACAATCCTCACGTTCCTAGTGTCAGCCTGACCTAAACTTAGAACTACTTCAGTGGCATGGTTTTGCAAGTCCCTACATATCTTCAAACTGGTCTCTTATCTAAAAGCAGAGATAACAACTGGCGTCCTGGTGAGGGAAGCTCTGAGACAAGGTAACACCCAATCCAATCGCTTCGCAAAGCCTCCCCATCTGACGTTGTGAAAGAAGGGTTATGGCTGGGCTACCTCAAAGGCATCCACCACTTCTGACAGTCTTGGGACTCCATAGTTATAGCTAGGAAAATCAGCCGGAACCCAGGATGCTACCACCCTTCCAACTACTCAGTTTGCAAATGCAACTTGCTTGACCCTAATGCCAGCATCTTCTCAGCAGGCCCGGATGAAACTGTCCTTCCTGTAGCTACTGCTGCTAGCCCAGCAGCTGCCCAGCCCTGTGCCCCAAGGGCCCCAGAACCTCTCCAGGAAGGGGGCGCCTAGGAGCCTGGGAGCAGCTGCTAGGGCCTCATACTGGTATCTCTCATTAATTTACCCTAAAACATTGCTGAGGCCCGGACAGACCACCCTAATTTGATGTCAGCAGTGAGAGATGTGGCACGATGCCGTGTGCTCCGGCAGCCATGCTGTCTCCCAAGGCTGGTGGTTCTGCAGGTCAAAGCTGACTTTACGGTGACTCTGCTCAAAGGAGGTCTGGGTGATGGGTGCCTGTGTGTGTGTGTGCACTTAGATTCATTGAAAAGGTTTTTTAAAGCTTAAATACTTAGCTACAATAGGAAAGGCAAGGAGAGACTGCTGAGGTGCTTGCAGGTATGCACAGGGAAACAGCTGAAATCCTTAGCCTGATTTCCAGACACTGGGTACAGGACCCTGTGAGAGGAAGCAGATGGGGGATGACATACAATTAGGTGGCTGGGAAGGCAGCCGATCAAGTCCCCACCAGTCTGCGCTCCCAGGTTTCATGTAAGCCCAGTGAGGCATTGTTAGACCCTATGCGTGGCCAGATTGTTTAAACAGCAGCCACTGCAATGCAGAATGGGGGCCTGCTCCTAGAAACTGGCCTCAGGTCTGAGCAAGCCTCGGGGTGAGGTTCAGACTGTGCAGGGACAGCAGGGTCACCCCAAAGCCCTGTTTTCCTCATCTGTAAAGGTGGATAAGGGGAACAGGTCCTAGAAGACTGAATCAGAGAGCAGAGGAAACTGTGGGGACCAGTGTGTCTCATCGGAAGACAACAGCTGGCAGGTGGCTGTCACTTTACTGTGGCCTCCAAGAGCATTCTGAGGTCGTGGCACACTGGGCTACCCTGTGTGGGGACACCCTGCAGCCCCTCAGACCGACAAGGCTCTGCCATGCTCAGCTCCTGGCCTGAGGTACAGGGACCCATCACAGCCATTTCATCACACAGTGTGACACATTTTGAAGGCAGTCTTACAGTGAGCCCACGCCCAGCAATGTGGAGAGTTACGGTGACCCTGTTGACAATCTGGGGTGGCCTTCTTAAATGGGACCCCCAGGTCTGAGAGCCATATCCAAAAGAATAGTTTTGTACAAAAATCTTTTGACAACAACCTTGACAAAATGTCGCTCGACAGTGAGGTTCAGCTCAGACTCCGTGACACACGTAAGGTGGAGTCAATATGGCTCAGGGGGAGTGACGCATCTCTCTCCTGGGAAAGCTCTGAATCCGGGGCACAGTGGTTCACCTGGGCTGCCTCCTCTGCCTTAGAATGACCAGATCTCTCGTCTCCTGGGTGCATGGCTGCTCCAACTCTCCTTCAGCTCAATGTCACCTCACAAAAAGCCGTCTCAGACCACCTAAGACAGAGCCCACCTTGCCTTGCCCCTCACCTGCTTCACAGCAGCCCATACTATCACTGTCACGCCCCTAGCATAGGTGGGGCCGTCACACTTCCTTCATTGTTTCTGTTATCTATCAGGCTAACTTTGTAGAGAGAGGAAAAGTTTCAAGCATGTGACTAGGGGTACTCGGCTGGCCCTTCCTGTCCAGCCTGAAGCTCCCAGCAGGCTTCTTAACCTCCCTGGGCCACAGGACCTCCATCTGCGCAATGCGGACAGGACTGCTCAGGTGAGCTCAGAGTGGGGTGCACACAGCGCAACACCTCACGGAGCTTCAGCACTCAGACTCCTTGAGCTACTTCCGGATATAAGTCCCCGGGAACAACAGTGCTGCTTGTCACCTTGCCGCTGCATCCCCAGCACTGAGGAACAAAGGATTTTTCAATAGAGAAACTGCCCACCCTACAGGACAGAGCTGGCAAAGGACACGGGGGATAAGTCCCAGCCTGGTACATGGTATTCTCAGACCTTGTCCGGCCTCTGCCACCCTCCCCTCCTCTTAGTACCTCTCACTTCGTCAGTATCCTAAGGGTACAGTTCCCAGCACCTCTGGCCTACAGAGCCCTCTGTTTGACCTAAACCAGTAGTAGGACCACAGCTCCATTGTCCTCTGCTGTGGACAGCCACAACAGTCCTAGAGCTTCGCAACGGATCAGAAGCGACACAAACTGAGAACTGCAGGAAAAGATATACTATGCTTTCTAGGTTTTCCAGAATCAGTAACCAAGATGTTAAATATCCACAATGACCGCAGGAGCCAACAGCTCTACTCCTACTTATAGGAGAACTGTCAAGAACTGAAATAAGCCTCAAATACCTATGCCTAGACCCGTGTTCAAGGCAGTGTTAGTCACCGCAGCCAGAAGGTGGAAGCCACCCAAGGATCCAGGAAGGAGTGGCTAAGCAAAGTACAGTGTACTCATATAGGGGACTAGGATTCAGCCTTGAAAATGAAGGCGGCCCCGAAGCCTGCTCAACACAGATGGGCTTTGAGGAGCTGAGGCTCAAGGAAATGGGCCAGAGACAAAGGGACAGCTGTTCCACTCACACGAGGCAGTTGCAGCCATCAAACCCACAGGAAAAAGCATGGTGGACCCCAGGGGCTGGGAAAGGAAAGTATAGAGTTGCAGTTTTGCACAATGGAACGTCCTAGCGATGAACACTGGTAGTGGTCACATAACAGAGTGAATGTGCTCAATTCTTCCACGCTGATCTCCAACGCGAGAATGCCCATGCATGCAACCCAGCACGGGGCTGTAGGGCCTCCCGGGACTGTGTCAGCCAATGCTTCTATCCTGCCTACAATTTTCTTTTCCTTCCAAAGATAATGCAAGACCTTGCCTGTGGATGGCTGGGGGAGCAGGTCATGGGGCAGGAGTCTCAGGGGGAGCAGAGTGGTCTGGGCAGTGGTGAGACAGAAGAAAGGAGCCAGAGCTGAGGGCGGCCTGAAGCCAGAGACATCCACATGGGAGCAGGCAGAGGTCCAGGCCCACGCGTCTCAGCTGCCTGTGGCTGGTCGTGTTCGCTTTGCTCCTCCTCTGGGGGTGCAAGTTCTCCTGAACTGTCAGGCTTTTTGTTGTCCCCCATCTCCACGCTGCCTAGGGCTCAGCACAGCATCGGGCCTCTGAGTCCAGCCCAGCACCTATGTACCCCACGCTGCTGTCCTCAGGGCGTGTTCTCGACTGTCCTGCCAACGTCAAGCAGAACGGCTATGCTTCAATTCCAGGACAGCAAGCCCTAGGAAGGGAGTCTTCCTACCTATACCACAGGGTCTCTAGCCTGCCTGGTGTCCCATGCTTGCCCCCTGTGTTCCCCACCAGGCTGTGGGCGCTGCAGGCTGTGGCTGTGCATCTGCCCCGCGCTCCTGGGATGTGACTGGCTACGCCTCTCTGGCTGGAATTCACACCACCTCCTACCAGGACACAGGCTCAGGGTAGGGCCCGGCTGGGCCTACTTCTTCCCTTTCCCTGGCTCTCACATTTGAGCAGGGATCCACTGCAAATCAACAGAAGGAAAGAAAGAGAGGAGCAGGACAGGGAGCGAGGAGGCAAGCTGTGTCTTCTACTTGCCTGGACATCAAACTCGTGCAGGAGGCCAGTGATGGTCTGTGGAAAAAACCAGACAGGACAGATGGTCAGGTTTCTTAGAGCAATATCTTTGGAACATAGTGGCTGTCCACACCAGGCTGCTGTCTACCTTCCATCTCTGATGGCCTCTCTTACTGACTGCAAAGAAGGCTTTCTTTTTCCTTTTAAATGAAAGCAGTCCAGTAGGAAAAGAAGACACATTAGGTGGATTCCTTTTTGATGACAGCCTTGGTGAAGAAGATCTGAAGGCCTACAGCGACCATAAGCCTGAAGGATGCTGGAGTGTGAATGGATACTCCCTGGTCTCCTAGTCTTTACTCACACGTTACACTTTCACAACTCAAACCTGACCATGTCGTTGTCTGCCTTCAATTTTTTTAATGGCCGATATCATCTGGATTCTGGATTAACATCCAATTTTCATAAGTGTTAAGATGAGAATGGAAATCTCTACGCATTCCCCTTATTCTAAACATTCTGAATTTCAACCCAAATTCCATCTTCTGTGAGACCTTTCAGGGGCAGAAAAGGTACAAAAAAAAAGTCCAAGTCCCCAGTAGGGGTGTGGAAGTGTGGCTTAGAGGAGGCCAGACTCTTTGCTTGGCTAAGCTTTTCAAGAAACATTGCTGACATTTTCCTGACGCAGAGACAGAAACAGAGATATTCCCTGCAAACCAAGCCGCACTCGACCCTCCCTGGCCAGCCCGAGGAAGGACAGTCCAGGTTGAAGACAGACACCTGGCAGAGTTGTAAAGTTCTTTCCTTCCAGACTATAAAGGAAAAGGTGAATCCACCCTGAGAGGCTGATGAGTGGGCAACCTACAGTCCACAAGCTCTTAAATGTCTGATTCAAAAATAACACATACCGCAGGATGCCTGAAAAACATAATGCTTTTTGGAATGCATGTACCCTCAGGCTCAGCTGTGCCACTCCCAAGAGCGCCCTCTCCAGGTGTATGCATGCAGCTGCACAGGGACAGGCATTGTTGGTGCAGTGAGGGACAAACATTCTACGTCATTGCCTGCAGCAGCAGAAGGCGCAGGAGACCCACCATCCACATACTGCACATTGGTCAAAAAATTGGTGGAATACTATGCAGCTGGAAATGGAAACCCAAATCTGTGGGCTGCCGTTAGAAAGATCTCTGAGACACACGTAAGTGGATAAAGCAGGATGCGCAATGCTGCTGTATGGTTTATAAAAGGGGGTGTTACAAATATGTTGATATGTAGGTGTACCTCCTGTGGGTTTTTGTTAGCTTACTTTTTAAGACTGTTATAGGCCGAGAATAAAGATGTAGGAGGTGATTTAGAGCTTACACAATATATAGTTGGGAGATGATAGTTCACCACCTGTTTTTGTAAGTAAAGTTTTACTGGGACACTGAAAGTCATCCACTTATGAAATGTCCATGGTCGCTGGCAGGCTGTAATGGCAAAGCTGAGCACAGTCACCCCCTCAGCATCTGACTGAAGGGATCTGGGTCCTCCTTAGCTGCTCAAGCCCGTTATATAAAGTGGAACAGGATTTGCACACAGCCTGCACACGGCTCCTGCATACTTGATATCATCTCTCGGTCCCTAGACTGCATTGCCCAGGGCACACCAGCTTCTGGATATGTGCAGTCACAGTGTGTTTGCCAGTGTCTTGGATCCATGGCCGATTGGATCTTCAGTGTGGAAAGAGTGGACACAGAGGGCTGAATGGAGTGGTCATAGGGCCGAGGAGGGTCCCATCCGGCCCTCTTGGAAGGGGTACATGGACGCTAGGTACACAGTGATCCTGAGCTTTCTGCTGCTTTCCCGGGCAGGCCTTATCATCCTACCTGTGTCAAGCTCTAGAATGAACCTTAGCAATTTCACTCCTATCTGAAGCCAATGCGTTTATCTGCAAGGTGGGGAATGAAATTGACAGTCTGTTTGCATAGGGAGCAGGCCTGGGTGTGAGTCCATGCCCCACATTTTGCAGCTGTATGGCTGAGGATCAACTGAACTCCCTGAGACTTCACCCCCTTCTCTGTGCAGTGAGGACAACACAGAAGCCAGAGCAGCCACCAGCCACACTGGAAGTACGACTGGGAGAGGGTCGAGCACCCAGGATACGGTCGACGCATGTTAGTGATTATTCTACAAAGCACTGGCTTGGCTTTAGAGTGACTTCATTTTTAAGCCTAAGCTTCCAGTTTCAAAGAGTTATCAGCACAGGCAGTTATGAGTCTCTGAGGAACATGAGCATGCGATAAAAGAAAAAACCAGCACCAGCTGTGCAGATAGCAAGCCCCGACTGCCACTGGCACAACCAGTTGTTGGGCTGGAGCACAGGGCACTTGCTCCCAGCAGCAGGGTCGCTGATCTCAGAAACGGATCCACTAGGGAGCGCTGAGGAGACACCACAACTGCTACTGAGTCTGCTCATCTCCTCTACAGTGGGCAGCTCTGACTGCTTTATGAATCAGTGCCCTCCGGCCGTGTGAGCCCAGCCCCCTGCAGCATACCCCAGTGTCTCTTCACTGAGGAAGACTAAAGCATGGAGAACAGAAGTGCAAGCCATGGATGCAGCTGCAAAGCACTGGAGCCAGGATTTGACCCAAGTGGTCTGGTCCCGCAGTAGGTAGCTTTACCCACTAAGCTACAGGGTAGGCGGATCCCATGGGCACTGGGACTCATGTTGCATGCTCTGGAACCATGGGGTATCAGGCATGCTCAGAGAAGCCCGGCCTGATATGCTTACTACCAAGGAGAGCGATGAGGCGCAGGTGGGTAACAGCTCGGCTCACAGTGTAGCATGTACTGGCCATGGTGGGTTCTGAACCCCTGTCTCTTACTCCTGAGCACTCAAAGAAGCAGTGCAGATATGTGTGTGCATGGTTTGTGCATGCTTTGTACGATGCATATGTGTGGTGTGCGTGTTCATAGGTGTGCAATGCTAGGTATACACACACGTGCATATGTCTAGCTGTGCATGTGTGTGGAGCCATGGGAGGAGCCAGGAGCATCTCTACTCACCTCTCCTTTCTCCACCAGAGGCTTCACCTCGGCAAGGTCCACATCCTGAAGCTCCCGCGACATGTCCCTGCTGTCACCTGCCTGCAAGGGGAAAAAACCAGAGGTCAGCACTTTGTGCTAAGACAAGTTTCCTGGAGGAAGTAGATCCTAGGCCAGGGCACAGCATGATGGGCAACAAGACCAGGCCACTCCTGGGCCCAAGGCTCCTCCCTCCAGCACACACAGCACAGTACGAGTGGGTCCCCTGTCCCTACAGATTTATCTTAGTCTTCCTCTAGGAGCTGGCAGTCACTTTTCTTGGACAGGACATGAGTCTCTCAGATACAACTTCCCTTCCCACAAAGCAGATGGATAGAAGGCAAAACCAGGTCCAACGTAACTCCATGCTTCATGCCCACCCACCGTCCCCAGATTGCTTCTCACTGCATCTCAGAAGCATGCCCATATTCCTGATCCCCAAATCAGGCAGGCACACACCGGCAACGCAAAGGAACCAGAGGTCACTGCCTGCGTGCCCAGCATGTGCAGGCATGGTATGAGCCTCACCCTGTGTAATGTGAGCATGTGCACACACATGTGCACACACATGTGCGCGCGCGCACACACACACGCACACACACACACACACACACACACCCCTTCCTCTCTGAAGGACCTCAGGCTGCCTGCTGAGAACGGCAAGGAACTGGGAACAGGACAAATCCTTAAGCCAAAGGTCTGACAGAGGCTGAGCACTGGGTAGAAGTGGTCCTAAGCCGAAGCAGGGCTTGGGGCAGGCAGGGCTAGGCAGGAGGGCCCCTCTCTCCTCCTGTGAGCAGGTGCACAGGAGCTGGGAAACAGAGCTGCAAGGAGTGCAGACAGCGTTGGGCGTGGGCTTGCAACATAGCCTCCAGTCCTCCTGGGCGGTGAGGCCTTGGAAGGGCTGTGAACTCTACTGAGCGCACCTCCCCAAAGTCTAATCTCTGAGCTGGAGAGATAAACTCTCATTTCCATGGATCAATAGTCAAGCAGGAAAAAGTAAATGCTCTCCAATACCAAGGGCGAGGCCCCGGGATCCCAGGAGAAGAGTAATTATTACAGAAGGAAATTGGGGAGAAGGGTGAATCACTGTGGAGGGGGAAGGGGGCGGCCCCTGGCTTGCTCACAGATCCCAGCCCCCGGAGTGCAAACCCCCTGAGGAATGGCTGGCCAAGACCATCACACAGCCTGATTCCCACTGTCGCAGGCCCTTGGGATGCCATGGCAAATAGAGTGAAAATCCCTGAAGCTGCAGCCCACTCCTCTTCAGACTCAGCTCCCGAGCCCCCGGAGCCCCACTCCTCGCCCCCCCCGAGCCCTACTCTTCTCCCCCTAGGAGCCCCACTCCGTGCAACTCTGGCATCCCGTGGGCGGGTCCGACTCACCCCTGGACACTCTGGTCAGGGCCTCCTCCTGGTTTTCCTCTGCTAGATAACCACCCCACAAGAATGCCTTTATGCGGCCTTTGCAGTCTACTCTCCCGAACATTCTGAAAACAAAGTGGGTTTTATGTCTGGGAGCATTCCTGGGCCGCTGCCCGCTCGGAGGCAGGAGGCATGAAAAGCCAGGGTCTATGTGCCCTGCTAATTCAGCATGTTCACGGTCCCGAGACCCTGGCCGTGGGACACTGCACCCACATGGCCTCGAGAGCTTTCCAGAAGCCAGGGCCGGGCAGCACCCTGTTCCCTCGGAGAGTGAAAGGGCTCCGTGGTTCACCTTGGCTTCTGAACCAGCAGCTGGGATCTCCCAGGACCCTGATGTTGGGTCAGGCCAACTTCCTCAGCTCCCTGGTGAGCTCCAGAATGCAGGCATCTCGCCGGTCTGTCCCCTCTCTTCCCTCCAGTCCTTGGCACACCCTAGGGGCAGAGCCCAGCACAGCTCCCTCCCCGGTGAGGCAATCAATGGATTTATTTAAATTCCCTCTTAAAATCACTAACCACAAGAACACAGCCCCATGGAACCCCCCATAATACAAGGACCCCACAGTGCTGCAGTTCAGCCCCATCTTCTCAGCTCTCCTTGGCTTCCTGAAATTGCGATCACATTTGAGTGTGATGTCAGCCTCCACTATCTCTGTGCCCAGAACAGGAGACCAGTCTCAGCCTCTGGTTCCCTGAATGCCCCTGGTGGAAGCTCTTTGCCTCACAGTACTTCCCCTTCCTGCTGCCGGCTCACACTTGGTACTGAGCATCGCCCTCAGCATCCTGCACCTGCCCCCGTGAGCAAGTTGTGAGGATAGAAAATGCCCACAGACCATGGCACAGATGCCCTGGGTACAAAACCTACCCTGGCTGGGAAGGGAAGTTCTAGGTGGCTCTTGGGATAAAACAGGTGTCCAGAAAGAGTTCTTCAGGCACCACCTTGTTTATCTAATCCACATACATACCCACTCTCACACACATACACGGTCTCACTGTCACCCACAGCCTCACTGCCCTCCACCCCAGCTCCTCACAGAGGATCGGGCTGCCCCACCGGCTGACAACCTTCCCTAGGGCATGGCCAGCTGTAGGAACTTTGGCGGCACCAAGTCACCACCTCACCACACTGCTTCCTCTGCTTCCTACTCAGAGAGCAGACAGGGCACTGAAAGACTCAGGTCCAACAGAGACACCGCTGTGCAGGGATCACTCTTCTCCCCTGATCTGGGGACTCTGAAGCCCCGATACCCAGTCCCTGCAGCGGAGGCAATGCCCAGCTGCCTGTGCCCCAGGGAACTGGAGGCCACGCCTCTTCCAGTGTCAGCCTTGTGCTGACCCTCGGCCCTGCCCCTCTAACATCTCCTAGGGAGGCCTAGTCATTTGAATGAGAACCAGAACTGGCCGAAGCCAAGAAGCCAAGGTGACAGGGAAGGACCCTTCATAGCCACACGGTGGTAGGAACTTTGATCTGTGTCTTCAAGAGTTTTTCATGCCCAAGAAGTAGCAAGGAGCCACCCAGGCAGGGAATTAGGTTGGACCAGGTCTTCCCTTGCTAATGCCCAGTCTAAAACCAGGCTGCCAGGGCACAGCACCAGCTCCTAGCTGCTGGCTCAATTCCTTGCCTATCCACCTGCTGGAGGCATCCAGCAAGCCCACCTGGAAGGCAGGAAAGGTTACCTGAGGTCAGAGGAGGGACTGCAGGCAGACTTGAGCATTACCACTCACCAGCACTGTCATCCTGAATAACTCACCTAACCCCCCACCTCTGTTCACTTGCCTGAAAAATGGGCAACATAACTTCTACTCAGAGCAAGCCGCACAAGCACTCACATTAAATAACAGAAAATCGAATCTGGCAAAGAGCTGCCTGATTCACCAGTGTACTTTCCTCCCCTGGTTGCCTGGGAGACCGTGGGACTTCTGTGAGGATAGTCTGTGATGTACAAGGCGAGTCCGACCCACAAAAAGATAACCAGCAAGTGCCACAGGGATCCACAGGCTTCAGATCTAGTGTGCCACTGAGTGTCCTCTTCGCTGCCAACACTGGTTGATGAGTAATGAGACCCAAGAGGGAGGGGCACATACTGCTCCCTGTCATTAGATCCAGGAGACTGCCATTTACAGAACTCATAGGTGCCAGCACAGCCAAGAGCAAGATCAGGTAGGACAAGGGAAGAACAAGACCCTGGGAGGGTGGAGGAGCAGCGAGCGGAGGCTCTCAGGCGGCACAAGGCCACCTGAGGACTGTGGACCAGTCACAGGGGCTGAGGGGACGCAGCCTGTGTGAGGCTTGAGGGGGCGGCAGGAGCACGCACGGGCTGAGGAGTCTAGGGTACGGGGACGGCAATGCCTACACCTTCCTGCCCGTGGGTCTGAGCAAGCTATTCCCTCTCCCAAGCTCCTGGCCTCCACATGTAAGGTGCACACAGCTCTGCCCAATGGACCCTCCTATAACAAGCTCAGGGCAGGAGGGAGCTGTGCGGAGGCCAGAGCACTTGGTTCTGCGCCCTCTGTCTCCAGGCCTCGGAATTTTCTCAAGACTGCGAGTCTGTGTGCAATTGGGTCTTAAGCCACTTCATAGGATCCACTTGCCCACCTCTTTTTTTTTTTAATTTTTAAAAAATATCTTTTATTTATTTGGTACAGGATCTTACTATGCAGCTCAGAGTCATAGGGATCGTCCCATCTCAGGGTCCCCAGTGCTGGAATTACAGGCATGGGCCATCATGCCTGGTTTTGGGGTTCAGCACATGTGGGGTTGTGGGACTGGCTCAGCGTGTGGTATTGGGGATTGAACCCAGGTCCTTGAGCTTTCCAGGTAGGTTTTTAGACCACTGAGCTGTCTCCCCAGCCCTGCCCACCCTCTTCACTGAACTCTGCTGGGGCCCCTGGAACTCCAGGACACAAGACTCCAGGCATCCAGCAGACATATCTGTGATCTGCTTTGGGAGCTCAGCACCCAAGAGCCCAGGAAGAGCATCCCCAGGGGGCAGCCCTGTGTAGAGCCACCAAGCAATGCCAGGGGCCACCTCTCCAGCTCCACTCCACTCTCAGTTCTGCCGTCTGTAATGCTCAAGACAACCCTCGAGGAAGGCACCAGCTCTTCTCCATTTAACAGACTGCAAACAGACGCATGGAGGTTACGGTAAGTGACCTGAGGCAGAATCCCAGCCAAATAAAGCATAACAGGAAAAGGTGGTGGCTAACACACGCGCCCAGACCTCCTCTTTCCTTTATCCAGATACAGTGTTCCGAGGATGGCCACGCGCGACCATGAGGCTGTGTGACAGAGAAGGTCAGTCCTCAGGGACAGTCACAGATTTCTCCCTCGGTCCTACACAGTCACCCTGGAGCTACTAGGAGTAGCCCCAGCTTCGGGCAAAATCCATTGTCTTAAATGTTTTTATTTTCCCTTCACCGTCCCTGAAGGGTTTCTGTTTCCAGGTCTCTTTCCTGCTTTGGCGAAGGCCGCATTCCTGAAGCGTTCACTCACTGAATTGTTCCGTTTGCTTCCCTGAGGTGTCCCTGGCGGGGAGGTGGGTGTGACCTCGCCCACTTTACAGGCGGGCACCCACAGGCTGCAAATCAAAGGTCCTGCCCACCAAGGGATGTCACACTACTGCTTTGTTGTGCGCACAGGTGGCGAGGGCGAGGCTTCAGGGTGGTGTGGGACAGCCTCACAGAGTCCTCAGTGCAGCACAGAAAGGGGAGCAGGAAGGAGCGGACGGTGGGCAAGTTCACCACTGATTGTCATTGTCCGCACTGGCCCTGATGTTCCCTGTGCACCCAAAACACGCCTGGCTCTACAGACGCGTGGAAGCCAATGTTCTTTCCAGCACACTGGACTCTTTACAGAACAGATCTTTAAAGGGGGAAAAATCAATGTGTCCTGCTGCTGTTCCGTGGAGCAGCTTCCCCAGCAGAGCAGCCCCCAGCAAAGCCGGAGCACCGTCCCATTTCCACACACATTGCCTATGCCCTGCCTCGCCACCAGATGGGTTCTTTGCCAGTTCTGTGCCACAGGGACTCTGAGGTCCAGCTGCAAAGCAGCTCTGTGCTCTTGGTCTTTCCCGGGCCTTCTGAAAGTCGAGTCCCTGGGGATGGGAGGAAGCTGGCAGCTTGGTGCTCAGTGTTTTTTCTTATGTAGTCAGACTAACAAATCGTATGGGAGAACAGACTGGACTTCTAAGAAAGATTAGGTGCTTAGGGATAGGTTAGGAGTAGACAGCCATTTGGAGAGTTTTTCAAAGGCTCAGCATGATGAAAATCAGGGGAAATGATGCAAATGCCGTGTCAAAATGGTGCAAAATCAGAAGAATGTCAAAGCACATATCTCAACCTTCCTTCCGGCCTGGAAATTTCTCAGGTAGGTGCTCCAGAGCTCTGCGGGGCCCTGCATACTGAGTGGGCATCACTGAACTACTCAGTGCAGAGGAAGTGGAGAGGGGTCCCTAAGCTGATGCAGCCTCAGCTCTACTCCCAGAGCTGCCTTCCCCTCCCTGGGGACCCTGGAGGTGACCAGGGACTTTTGTGTGTTCAGTCTAGCACAGAATTGTGAGGATGGGGAGCGGCTGAAATACAATAGCAGGAAGAGAGGGGCATGGGGACCCGGCCATGGCCCCGCCTCTTCTCAGCAACACGCAGGATCTTCCTGGAGGTTCGCAGTGCCATCTTGGCAGTGCAGTTTTGGCAGAAGAATTGGATTGGCAAGAGGATCATCCAAAGGGCCAAAAGCAGTAACAGAAAGCCTGAAGGAGGACACTGGTCATGCTGGGAGGTGGTTCTGTGAATCTGCAGAACAGGCAGAGAAGCTGCTCTGAATGGTCTGAGATAATTTGTTGAAATCACACAAACAGAGCCAGTGTTAGCCTAGGACACGGAAATGGATTCCTCATACAGGGCTCTTTGTCCCGGAGATCAGACACTGGCCACAATAATGAGATTCTTTCCCAAAATGGTCCTGCTGCTCCCATCTTCTGGAACGGGCCTCCCATCTGCCTTGCACAAGGTGGCCCAAGTTATCTGCCTTGTGGGGGGAGGCTGCCTTCTGAGCCACAGGAATTCAGTGCCTGTCAAGTGCCAGGTTCTTGGATCTCAAAAGGACATGCAAAGCAGGGGCACAGTGACAGCCCAGCGTGACCCCAAGCAGGACACATGGGACCACAGAGTCAGATGGCTGAACCCAAGTCAGCCATCCAGCAGGAATGAAGCCGAAGAGGGCCTTCCAGTCAAAGTCAGAAGGGCAGGGCCTTGCATCTGAGAGATGTGTACAGCTATCTACCTGTGAGGCATCTTACTCTCCCAAAGCTTAGGACGCTGGAGATAGCTTTGGGGACAAGGTGGGGACCATGCAACCCTACACCACCCCCTCTACGCAGAGTTCATGGGCTAAATCCACACTGGTTAAAGGCTCTAAGGTAAATGACAGCCAGCATGGCCTCTGCCTACTGCTAACAAGCCTCACTGTCTACCCCTCAGGGGAGGAACGCTCAGCTAGACCGAAAAGGCCCAGAGGCAGAACCTTGATGGGCAAGTCTTCGATAATTGTTAGATAGGAAAGGCAGAGACTCTGGGTCAAAAGAGGGTGTTTGCAGACCCCATTCTGTAAACAGATCCTGCTCCACAGAGCCAGGAAAGACTCCCCAGTCTTCTCAGGGACTGGCTTCTCCTCCCACTGGTAGCAATCATGGAGAACTCTGTTGAACACCAACACCCACCAGGGGACTCCACTTGTGTACTGCACTTCCTTTTGGGACCCAGTGTCCCCAGTGCCTTTACACACCCATCCCCACCAAGCTTTGCCTGCACACAGTAGGCCAAGTTCCAAAGCTAAGGCTGCAGGCCAGCCTAGGCCAGCTCACCTGGCTGGAGAGCAAGAGCAAGTGAGAAGAGCAGGTGCCACCAGGAAGGCAGCCCAGTTCTTTCCCCCAGGGTGCTGGGTGGCCTGAGAGGGTGCTGTTGGACTTGGAAATGCCTCGCTCTTATCTGGATCCACCAGCTCCGCTTTGAGCAGGCAAGTCTCTTGCCTGGATCTCTATTTAATAATCTGAGAGTAAGAGTGGCTTCTGCTTCCATTAGTTAGGCTGATACACTGAACCATAAGGCACGCTAGGCAGATGAAAGCTACATGTGAGCACCTATTAATTACCACCTCCTCGGGATATAGACACAGCACATGCCACTTCTCCCTCCCTTTTTTCCCCCAGCATCCCCATGCATAGCAAACCTCTGAAAGCCAACTGTGGGTCCAGCATTTTCAGGTGCCTTCCCACTCCAAGGGTGGTTTAGGAGAAGGAGTTCCAGACCCCGGTTGCCAAGGAGATGGCTGGAAAACATCATTGGTGCCAGCACCCTTGTGTGCTCCTATGTGCTGGGCACTATTTTCAGTTTACATGGATTAGCTCAGTTGGAACCCACCCACCCTGATGAAACTATGTCTGCTGTTTTCATTTTACACAACAGGAAATTGAGGCTCAGAGTTCCTGGTCGACTTCACTTCTGATTCCTGCCTGGCCTGCTTTCTCAAGGCAGCCCAACCTGCTGTCATGTAAAACACAAAGGCTTTGAGGTTTGATGCCTCAGGACCCAGGTCTGGGGGGCTGTCCTACTTCCAGCCACAGGATCCTAGGCGAGTCCGGAAACTTCCTGGCTCAGTTTCTTCATCCACTTGATGGGACTGACACAGTCCAGGCAGGGCTCTTGCAAGCACCAACGGGGACGAAGACAGAAAGCAGCTGCCCTGCAGACAGAGGTGGCGCCCCTCCTGTCCCTCCTTGGTGCTGCCTCCTGCTCAGCCTTAGCCGCAGAGCCATCATGCCGGCTCCCCAGAGCCACAGGGCCCTTGAATCACATCTTGGGTGGATACCCTGCAGCTGGGTCCCAGGGAGGAGCTCCAGTTTCAGGCCATCAGCAAGCACAGTGGCCTCCTTCTGGCTGAGGTTGCCTCACACCAGCGGGTTTCTTAGTGCACTGAGGGGGTGCCAGCTCTGTTTAAATCGGCCAAGCATCCTGCAGGGAGCAACTCAGCGCAGTAAAGAAATTTAGCACATGCAGGGACTGTGACCCCTGTCTCTTTCTAACCAGCATGCTTTTGCTAATCTAAATACCTGATTTACACTTTAGCAAAATAAAAAAAAGAGACACCCACATTGACTCCTCTGCCTCCACGTATCCTTACCAGAAACCTGGCAGAGGCCAATCTGTGTTTGCCCCTCCAAGGCAGATTAGTAGATCTGTCTACTCCCCACCAGGAAATTCCTGGCAAGGAGCCTGCTTGCAGAGTGCTGGCTCTCAGTGGGCCTGGCCTGGGCCTCCATGCCCTGGGGTCTTAGCTCCCACATGTAAAGCGAGCAGAGGCTGGCCCAGGTCCTGCATGAGCTGTGTGTTCTGTTCCCAATGATCCCTCCAGTGGTTAGCAGTCTCCGGAGCTGCCTGCCGCTCTGAATAACCCCCTCAGGAAAGGGGAACCTAACACACGGTCCAGGAGGCAAAGCCAGCACCTACACCCACCACCATCTAAGCCTCCTTGGCACTCTACCTGCGGAGCCAAAAGGACCAGGGGCAATGACGAGGAGCTGCTCTCATCATCCTGTGCATGTCTTGAGCTCCTCCTCTGTGCCAGATCCTGCGGCAGATGGCAGTCTCCAGGGTTAGGCAGGCAAAGTTCTCTTCCCCTCTCTGCCTCAGCCTATCTATCCTCCATGACCGACAAGGTCCCACAAGGCTGAGAAGGTACAGGCAGAGTAACACTCCAGCGTGGCCGCTTAGACCCAAGCCATGCTGTAGGGAGGTCCCCCCTCTTTCCTTTCCCCCACCTGCTGCCATCCCTGCCAGGAACAGTTAGTTGTCAGTGTGTTACATGTCACTGCCCAAACAAGTGGCCAACCTTTGCAAGCACTCAGGGTGTGGGGTTCCCTTCTAGGGACTCTGCTTCTTTCAATTCACATCTGTAAACTCAGTTGACTCCAGAATGTCCCTGCAGGAGGAGGCTGATGCATTTTCCCTTAAAACCATAACTTCACAGCAAGGATGGGGTTGGTATACAGGTGTCAGGTTTACGGGGCAGAGGAAGGGATGCATGGCTCAGATGCACCACCAGGCAGTCTAAGGTCTCCCTGGGGTCGCTAGCTGACGTCGGAAAAAACGAATCAAGCCAGTTGAAGTGCCTCTGGAAGGAAAGGCCCCCTTCCCTACACTGTTTCTCATAGGTACCTCCCAGTTCAAGCTAGAGCAGTGGTGCTTGGGACCACAGTGCAGGGTGACAGCCAGTTGGTGACAGATGGGGGAGCAGGGGAGGTGGCTGGGGTAAGGGAGCCATTGCTAAACTCCAGCTTCAGCTATTAATCTGACAGAGACGGTGACAGTGTGCTTCCCCTAGCCTCTGCCTTCCACACACCCTGCTGAATCTCCTCCCCAGGCTGAATCAGAGACCTTGGTGGGTCCCCTGGGACGGCTTAGCCCTTCCAGCTGTTTGCCTGCTGAAGGCAAAAGAGGCTGGTCTGGGAGAGGAGAGACTGAAAGCAAAGCGAAGCAGTGGATGGGCGGAAGCGAAAATGACGCCACCCCTATCGCCAGCCAGCACAAGGCCCACCAGATGTCCCTTCCCAAGGCCACCTCTCCCGTGCCTTTGTCGCCACAGCTCCAGTTTCAGGGCACCTCGGGACGCACCCTACCCGTGGGGCCGCGACACTCGCTCCTGCGCATGCCGCCGGTGACACACCCCAGATCCTCCCCCAGCACGCGCGCGTGCACACGTACACACGTACACACACACACACACACACACACACACACACAGAGCCCGCTCCACTCCTGGGCTAGATGGGCACCCGCCCCAACCTAGTCTGGAAGCCAAGTACCCCCGTACCCACTCCATCCTTGCCAGCGTCGCTGTCTCCTACCCACCCCTATCCCCACAGGCAGAGCAGTGCTCCTTTCCCCCTGGCGCTCTTACACACCCACACCCCAGACACTTGCGTACACACACTCTTCAGCCCTGCTTGCCCACAGGTCTCCGGCACCACCTGTGACTCTTTAAGGGGCGCGCCTGGAAGCGCCATCCGTGCGTTCCCGGGCAGGCTCAGCGTCCCTCCCCATCCTCGGAACCCCACTTCCCAGCCAGTGGGAAAGTGGAGGGAAACCTGCCATCGCGACCCCACTACAGTGGTGCCGACGCCCCGAAGTCCCTGCCCCCGAGCCCAGCCACGCACTGGTAGTTGAGGGGCGCTCATTCCCGGAGCCCGCGGGGCCAATGGGTGAGCCCGGCGCTGGCGCAGCCCCCTGGGGGCGACCCTTTCCGCTGCTCCGGCGCGGTGCCGAGAGCTTACCTAAAGCTCGGGGAGAACTGCAAGGAGCCGGTGGCAAGAGAGGCCGGCAGCGCCCGCCCGCGG
This sequence comes from Tympanoctomys barrerae, assembly GCA_002564285.1. Classification (NCBI taxonomy): domain Eukaryota; kingdom Metazoa; phylum Chordata; class Mammalia; order Rodentia; family Octodontidae; genus Tympanoctomys; species Tympanoctomys barrerae. Next base: position 25,099 of record NDGN011453381.1, read on the forward strand.
GATCCAAGAAGAGCAGGGAGGATGGGCGTATGCGCCGAAGCTGGAGCTGGCAGCGGGGCGACGTTTGTTTATGGCCCTGCAGAGGGCCACTTTATAGCCGCCGCGGCCCCGCCTCCAGCCTCGCCCCTCCCCGACCCTCGGCGCCGGGCGCGCAGCGGGGACACACCCCTTCCCCACGCTCCCTCCTCCTCCGCGCGCCGGCGGGCCCCAGCCGCCGCCTGTTGCGCAAGCCTGAGAAGGGGCGCGGCGGGGAGGCGTCCCTCCCCGGGGCTGGGTTCAGCACTGCTGCCCCTTTCAGCGTCCAGGAGGCCGAGGCCACCGGGGCGCGGCGGCGTGTGTACATGTGCGCGTGTGCACGTGCGCGCTCACTGTGCTTGTGGGGCTCCGTGGGGCTCCGTGGGGCTCCGCGCGGCAGCGCGTCCCGCATCTCTGCCGGGGAGTGTCTCCTGGTCAGCGCCAGGCCCACACATCCCTCTGGGCGACTCTGCCACATCCTTCTGGCCTTGGCGGCTGGGCTTCCCACCCTGGTTCAGCTGCCTTCTGCCCAGCCAGTTCCCTTAGACTTTCTCTCCAGGCCCTTCCACAAGCCACAGGTCTCAGCTGCGGAAATACTTGTCTGCCTTGCCCTCCTGCACCGTCCTTCTCTGTGTCTTCCTGGCCTGAGTGCGTGGACAGTCTAAAGTTCTGGATCTTCTGTGTGACCAGGCCGCCTCCCTGGCTCCCAGAACTTGGAGGGAGTCCCCTTGCCAACTTAGTCCTCTCCTGTTGGTGCTGTTTCTTGTGGAACTGCTACCTGCCTCCCTTTTCTCACAGGACCAGACAAGCAGCGATGCTCAATGCTGACTGCACCGGAGAAACTCCTGAAAGCATAGAAAAGATGGAGGCCAGGGCCCACCCTAGACCAGCTCTCAGCGAGTGCAGACTGGACATTGGGGTTTTGGCAACAGTGTCCCGCATTGGCGCCATTGTGGAGCCACCTGGCGAACCACCACCGTACTAGAAAAACATCATCTGATGGGTAAAGACAGACAGATTCACAGCCCACCCTAGTCATTGTCCCAAAGTCACCTTCCTAGTTTTCAGTGTACTACAGAACCCAGGGCTAGCTTAGATGCTGCCCTGGCTTGCCTGTTTGCTACATGAGCCCAAGGAGTTCTCAAGTGAGGGATCCCGCATTTTTCTCTGCATCTTTTTTGCCTCCATAAGGCCCCAGTCCTTCTGTTATTCCATGGGTATTTGTTGACCAACTGCTGAATCCATGCTTAGCCACTGTGAAAGGACTGAAAAAGCAAGGAGCAGGGGCAGAGCAGAGCCCTATGAATCAGCTTGACCATCCCTGCAACAAGGTTTAGCTGATTGATCGCACAGCTGTCTTAAACATCTACTATGTACGGGTAGCATTTTCCACCTTAGAGACATAGAAATGAAAGAGCTCTCAGATCTAGTAGTCTGGTACCGCACTTCTACACATCCACGTTTCTATAATCTCCCATCTGACCTTCAGCAGACATTGAGCGCCTATAGTTTGCTACCTGTCAAACGTACAGAATCTTCAGTTGGCAAGTACAGAGGAAGGTGCCCGCCCCTTCAGTTACACATAGAGCTTCTGGCAGTGTGGTCTGAAGAAAGTCATGTTCCCCAGCTCCTGCTCCTTTGGGGAAGTCTTCCTTGGAGCAGGGCACAGAGATGAGCCCTACAGCTAAAGATGCTGAGGAGGTCGCCTGTTACAGGCTGGATTTATTTAGAAGGGTCAACCTCCTCGATGACCTTCAACCTCAGATAGGTCAGGAACCAGGGTCAGGAGAATGCAGACAGCAAAGCTGAGCGAGGAGGGATGAGCAGGAGCAGCGAGAGACATCTCAAGCCAGAGTCCCCGGGCTGGGGAGATAGCTCAGTGGAGCGCAAGGTCCTGAGTTCAATCCCTGGTACCACCAAAAAGCAAGCAAGCAAGCAAGCAATGCAGAGTCCTAATGGCTTGGAAGAATTCTGAGGATAGTGTCATTGGATCCCACATTCGCCTTGTCAGGAGGGCACATAGCAGAATTCCTTTCCTTTCCACTGAGCCGTGGATGATGCAGTTGTCTTATGCCTGCCTAAGGAGGGCACAGGAAAAAGACCAACTTAGTACCCCCGCTGGACGCATCAGCCCCTCGAACTGGATGAAGGCTGCTCACAACACTGCCTCTGCGTCCTTGCCCCTGGCCCTGCCAGCTGAGGCAGCAGAAGCTCCTGGAGCTGCAAGTGGGTGCAGCCACAGTGAATCGCTGAAATTATTTCTCTTTCTCTCTGGTCAGCAGAATTAAATTTACTCAGTAAATGCTCATGCGTTGCAAAGGTATCTGAGGAACAAAGATTAGATTTTCTGGACTAAGGTCTACTAGAAAGTTCTATGTGATTGACACCTTAGATTTTAAGTTGTTTTATAGGAAGAATCTGTTCTCAACCCTCTTTCTTGGAATCTGTGGGTACTAGGGGGTGGAGAGAGACTCGGGGGACCTTGAATCCATGGAGAAGAATCCATAGGTCTGCGGCCCCCAAACTGGCTGTCACCACTTACAAGCTAAGGTGACTTAGGCAAGTTACCACAGCTCTTTGTACATGAAGAATATCAGTGGAAGCAATCATCAGGTGCTTTGACTAAAATGTGTTACCCAACAGATACAGTCTTATATTCTTTTCCTTCTTGATGAAATGAGGAGCCATTTCTGAAAAGTCAGTATCTCTCCAGCTCCCAAGCCCAACTGCTCAGGGTCCCCTCTGTCCCCTAGCACCCATGTCTGTATCTCATTTAGATCTTTCCAGTCAGAAAAAAAAAAAAAAAACCTTCACTGCAATGGGCAAGTCATCTTAGGCCACCTTGTGTGGACCCCAGGTCCCTACCAGTTACCACGGCCCACTCCTCCCGCCCTCTCTTCGCCAAGCTTCTTAGAACAGGTATATGCGCGCTCAGCCCCTCTTGCTCAGCACCTCTTCCTTTCCTTTGTGGTATGTAATTGAGCCAGTTCCTCTCAGACCTGACTGAATAATTCTGTGACATTTGTGAGGAAGCCAAAAACCTTCATCCGTTATTCTCCTAACGCCCTGTCCCCAGAAGCCAGCACTGTCATCTCTCTGAGACTCATGTGTAGTTTACTTCTGCCACCTGCAGAGCCATTTATTCCAGGGTAAGCTGGAATTAATTTCTCACCTGGGCCTCTTTACCTATAAGGCACATGTAATAAGAGTTTTACTTACTGGGTCATTTTGAGGAAGGCGCCACCATCACCGCCACCGCCACCACCAGTTGGCCACAGGCAGCAGCAGTGCTCCGTTCTGTCTCTCCTGGTGTCTTGCACAGTACCTCTTGCACAAGCTTCAGGTGCGCTTGCTAGAGTTGTGAGCCAGCAGGAGTGTTTCTCTCTCATTTCCGCCCCATCCAGTCTTCTTGCTTGGACTCTCAAGAGGGGCCGGCCCAGCCCTCCTGCTTGCTTTACTATCAAGCCTATGTTCAAGCTTCTCTGTGCAGCTCTCTCCCTGAAGACTCAGACCCAGGCCAATGATCCCAGTTGCCTGTGACAAGACCAACAGTGGAAAAGAAACAGAGAGGAGACTGGCTTTAAATGAGGTGCGAACTGAGGTTCCAGGCAAGGCGTGAAAAAAACCCTCTGAGTGGGAATGAAGCAGGGACCATGTTTGGTCCAAAGGAAATCAGTTTCTCCTCCCTTCTGATTTGCATGCACATCCTAGGACAGTGATGACAAAGTCTTGCATCCTGGGTGTCTCAAAATCACAGACTTGATTCTCCTGTAGCTCTGGAGTCCAGAAGCCTGCAGGACCCGATCCCAGCACTGCCTCCGGTTTCCTCTTCCAGGTTCTGGTGCCAGTTGACAGTTCTTGGTGTCCCTTGCTGGCAGATGCAGCACTCCAGGCTCTGCCTTTGCCACCTTGTGTCCTTGTGGTTGTGTACCCAGTCTTCTGGTGAGAAGAACCTAGCTGAAATCCTGTCTGTCCTATTGGGTGAGGGTCCTCGCTAATCCCTTGTGGCTTTGTCTTGACTTGCTTATTAGATCTTCAAACAAAACAAAAAACTGTTCCCAAATTCAGTAATATTTCGAAGTTCTGGTTGGACATACATCAGAGAGGGGCATCCGGTCTACAGTTAACCCAGTCTGTGGCTAGCTATTTAGCAGATATTGGCAGCATCTTTGCAGGGAGACCTCCTCTACGGCCAGTCAGGGCAGCCTTGATGCTGCTGCCATCATGAAATCCCACAGTGGCTCCTGCTGGGCCCCAAACAACCGTCCCCACTGTGTGTTCTGCCCCTGCAGTGCACTGTGCTCCAAGCTCCTGCCACCCTGAGTAACTTAAATCCTGTGCTCTGCCTCATTAAACCCTTTGTGGTTCCTGTGGTTAGCAGAAGCCACCGCTATCTCCCTGATGTGGCCCTGGGGGACATCACCCAGGGGCCCAGCTTTCCTCTTCCATCCCACTTTCTCCTTCTGATGAAGGGCTGCTCAGGGCTGGCTCGCCTTGAAAATAGCTGACCTTTCACCACACTGTGTCCTTTCCCTCCCCAGGGACTTGCTAGCCTCTTCCCCCTGCTGTGGGAAACACCAAGGGTCATTCCTACCAGTCTGGGTCTCCTGCTTCCCACTCCTAGCTATTACGATGTGGCCTGACTGGTGTGGCCGATGATGGTGACTGGTGCATGGAGCTGACCTGTGTCCCTTCCAGAGGGGACTTTCAGAGCCAGCCTCAGCCCACCACACCTCCTTGACCCTGACACAGGGCCAGCATTGCCTCTGAAGGTAAAGGATCCTTCCCTGGGACGTAGAGGGAGAGGGAGGAGACACCCCAGCAAGTACCTCTGAGACTGATACATTATAAAAGAAAACCCAGAGAGCCAGCTGGCCCCTCTAGCTGCCTACACCTGGGTTCTTACTGGATACTACATCTCCTGGGACCTTGATCTTGGGCTCCAGGCTCTACATTTCTGTCACTTATAAACTGGTCCATCCATGATGTTTCCTTACAGCAGCTGAAACAACTAAATCATAAGGCAGGTAAGAAATAACCCTCTTGCTACATGTGATTAAGATTTTGTCTTGCAGTTTTGGGGGTTAACCTGGGCCCTTGTCCAGAGTAGGCAAGTACTCTACCACCAAGCTGCGCCCTCAGTTTATGTCACTAAGATTAACCGGACACAGCCAGCCCTGCTGATTCATGGTCCTTCAGAGCCTGTAGGCAACACCTGCTCCTCTAGCAAACCACGAGGGTGTTTTAAAAAAAAGTGATGCACCTTTTTGAGACCTTGCAGCCTCCCACACACTGCATAGGTTGCTAGCAGGCAATAATAAGACAACAAAAAGTGCATTTCCTATGCTCATGAAAGCCAAAAAATTTTTTTAAAAAATGGCACAACTGTAATCATGAGAAGTATTTTAAAGGAAGACTACAGGATCTTAGAAGACGGAATGACCAAGACTCTACCTGCTCTTCAGGGCCAGGCAAAGTTCTTCAGATAAAAAGGACATTCGATGGGGTTGGAGAGAATGACTCAGTGGTCTAAGCATCTGCCTAGAAAGCGCAAGGACCCGAGTTCGAGCTCCAGAACCACATGTGGTATTAGCCCAGGAACCCTAGGCATGCCATGCCAGTCCTGAAACCGGGCATGGTGGTGCATGCCTATAATCCCAGTGCGGGGGAGGCTGAGGCAGGAGGATTGCCACAAGACTGAGGTGTGTAGTGAGACCCTATACCAAATGAATGAATGAATGAATGAATGAATGATTTTTTTAAAAAGATAGTTGATGCAGAGACCCATTAGGATAAGCGTGGGTGAAACTGACCTTCCCAGCTTCCACTCTCTCTCCAGCATGGTCTGTTCTGCTTTCTGTTTATTAGTCAGAACTCTTCAACATTCATGTGGTATAAATATAAGTTCAAATATCTTGGGCAAGAAAGAGAGGCGGTGTTTACTGTGCGGCAGTGCAGTTCAGAGAAGAGTTGGCTTCAGGCATGGCTGGAAATAAAACCTTATTTTACCAGGCTAATATTCTTTCTAGATTAAATCATAAGGCTGTCTAGTAATTTTTGGTTGAATAGTCAGATACTTATCTCTGTGAAAGTCAGGTGGCCCCTAACAAGTCTCCCTCTTTTTTTTTTTTTTTCTTTTTTCTTTTTTTGAGAGCCTGTGGAAGTTCTGAGGAGCCTAGCTCTGATTGGCAGCCACTCATCCTACATCGCTGGCCCATACTCCTTACCTGGCCATCTGCTTCCACCACCTCCACCAAAACTCGTACCTTCCAGTCAAACTTGCCTGCCTGGTACACAGGCTCAGGGCAGCACCTCATCCCTCTGTGCGGGGCAGGGTAGAGTCCCTCTCAAGGGACAATGGCTCCGCCATCTTAGATAGATATCATCTCACACACGGTGGGCATTAACTGAAGGTGGTTATGTGCAAGGGAAGAAGAGAAAGAAGAGAAAAATGGAGAAGAGAAGGAAGGAAGGAGGGAGGAAGGAAGGGAGGAAGAGGAAGGGAGTATGGGAGGGACAGAAGGGAGGATGCTTAGGCAGTTGTCTTAAAATTACTTTTGCTGATCCAGGTTGAGAGAATAGGGCTGCTTTTCCACATTTCCCAAGCTTTAGCCCCCTACTTTGACTCTGGCTCAGCAGCCAGGAAGTGCTTCCTGACTTTCAGAGAGCAAACAGTTGTCTTTGCTGGCAGGGCAGTAAGGCCTTCTGAACTGGATTTTCTACCTGGTTCCAAGCTGAAGGCTCCCCACCCACCGCCACTGGGACCCAGCCCAAGAAATATAGAAAGGGTTTATAGCCACCATAAAACCTACTTCTGGCCTGATTGCAGGAGGCTTGTGCCCCACTTTGCGTGCCTTGTGCTCCATTACATTCAGGTCTTTTGCTGGACCTGGTGGTAAATTCTTTCGGGGTTAATAAGTTGCTCTGTCTAATGTTAGTGGGGCTACAAGTCTAAGCCTCCACTTTTCTGATTCGCCATGCTTTCTGAAGCTACCTCTAAGTAACTCTTAGCTTCACCCCTTGCTACGAGCTTCCTAGCTTACAACTTGGGGACCACTATGGGTCTGCATGAACCACTGCTCCTTCCTTGAGGACAGGGTCTAGTGCTGACTCCCAGGAGCACTAAAGGCAGAGGAGAAGGAGCCTGGGCCACATGGGGCAGAGTGCTCACCTTGCCAGCTCAAGGACATAGACAACAAATGTGTGCAGTCCAGGGGCAGTGGCTGGGGCCTATAGCAATTTGTATGATTTTCACATTTCAACACAGGCTGAAGCATAATCACCCTGATCCTAGGAACGAGGTGGTGAGGTGGAGGTGAAACCAGTACTCGCTCACCTCACTCTGAAGCAGCGAGGCTCGAAGCTTCCCTGCATGGGGGCAGATGTGGAGCCTGAAGCTTTGCCCCAGGAACTGTGCAGAGGGTGCACAGGGACAGAAACCAAGGCCACAGAGAAATCCAGGTCATGGCCAGACCCAGCAAGGTGCCAGCAGGAACCTACGGACCTCACAGTTGCTGGGCAGGAATTCAGTAATGGGATCAGTCGCCAGGGACTCAGGAGGACATGTGACCACTGGCTGTGTCCAGGGAGGAGAAGCAAAGCCAGATCGTGCCAGAGGAGAGGAATTTGACTGGCAAGGCTCACGAGGCTGCCAGGGAAGCAGAGTGCCATCCGAGGTGCGGGCAGCTCCCAGACAGTTGCCCCTCCCCTCCCGCATTTGCTAAGGCCCAGGCACACACCCCACTCCCTCGCAAGTCAGGATTGCTGCTGGTCGAAGTAGAAAGGGACTGCGGCCTGCACGTGGGCACGGAGCACCGGGCAGTAGTGATTTGATTCTTACCACACTCTAAACCAGGAAAGGCCATAAAAATTCATCATAATAAATTTAAGATGTTGTAAAAAATGCTTGGGCCGGGGAGATGGCTCAGTGGAATAAGCGTTTGACTGGCAAGCACAAGGGCCTGAGTTCAATCCCCGGTTCCGCATTAAAAAAAAAAAAATGCTTCATGTAGAAATACTGTACTAGAAAATCCAAATAAGCATTCAAGGCTCACAATGCACATGTGGATACCTACATATCTCTGAAAATTAAAGTAAACCAAAGCACATACAGAAATTATCTGTGTTAATATTCTTGTGCTTGTTCTTCCAGATGCTTTTCTGTGAGTGTACATGTATATGTATACATTGAGAATTTGAGATAAATTTAATTAAAATATACCTTTTGATGCTAGCCTTCTCTATTGACTTATTTAAGCATGCTTTTTTCCATAAATGTACATGATGAATGTCTTTGAACTTTTAGGAACATCTATCTATATTTTCTTATTACAAAATATACATAAAACAGAAACAAATAACACTTCAGTGTTCAGTATAATGGAATAATTATAAATTGAACGTCCAAGAACATGGCAATAGAACACTACCACTCAAACTCGCCACCACCACACATGAGTCTTTTCTAAGAACACACAATATTTATTCCACCACACAGATGATGCGTTTATTTAATGCATTTCAAATTGTTTGACAATATTGGCAGTTCCGATTCTGCAAGGGGGTGAATGTCCAAGCACACAGCCACTGTGTCTGTTTTTCCAGAACTTGCATGGGTAAGGTCACAGAAGCAAAATCCTTAGGTCAAAGGCATGCATACTTTGAAGGCTTTGGGAACTGTGCTGAAATTTGCTTTCCAAAATGCAGTAGGCAGGCTGGACATGCAGCTGCGCAAGGCATGCACAACCTCCCTGTCTCTGCCCACCTGACAGGTGAAAGCTGGACTCTCAGCATTGTCTTGGAACATCTGCATGACTTCACTGGTGAAGCCAAATGACATCATTGCTCTCATATATTTCTACTTGGCCTCCAAGGGTGACAACTGAGAGCTCCTATTAGCAAACCATCTCAAGAGCTGGTCCTTACTACAAGAAATAAAATTCTTATCCCAGTACCTTCTGCTCCCACTCAGTGTCTGGAGCCATTTTTCCGCTCCCAGGTGGGAAGCCAAATTGGTATGGTTGCAAAGCCTTTGATGCCCTACTCAGGAGCTATGAGGTCTAATCTAAGTCACTCCCTTCTCTATACCTCCCATTCGTCTGTTGACAAAGGTTTAGCAAATGAAAGAATAATGAAAGTAGAAGAGAATTATGAACTCCCTTTTTAAAAACTAAGAGTTGTTTGCCATCTGTTATATGCCAAGCACAGTACTAGTTACTTTTTACACACTTATTGCTGATTTTTGCAAAAACCCTGCAAAGCAACTATTACAATCCCCAGTACAATGAAATATCAGAGAGGTGAGGTGATTTGCTCAAGGCCTGACTGCTGGGAAGACTGACAAGCCCAGCTGATTCCCAAGAAGTTGCCTCTTTTGGAAAGACCAAGCACCAACAACATCTCTGGATGGTCATATGGAATGACTACCATTAAATGGTGTCTAGAGAAAGAATCTTCTTCCAGAAAATTTCATGATGAAGCATGCTCTTTTTCCATGGTGGTGCCATTTTTGTTACATACACACACACACACACACACACACACACACGCACGCACGCACCCAGGATAGGAGATCATTTCTCCTTGGAGGACCTTGGTCAGGGCCCACTTTGGTAAAGCTCCCCAAGATGGCCAGTGACCAGACCTCCTCTCCCCATCCTGCCCCTGTCTTGACCTCCTGTGGTCGCCATTGCTGCCTCTCCTCTTAGCTTGATTCCCGCCTACCCTTGAAGCCCTCCTGACAGAAAGTCACATGCTAGGTAGCCCAATGTAGTGGAGGAGTACGATCCACCGCTGCAGCCACGCTGAACGGTAGACGGGGACAGTGCTGGGCTGAGAGTTCTTAGCTAAGGAGAACAGCCGCGGCTAGTGTGGCACAGAGTACCAAGGACTGTGAGAAGTTGTTTGCGTGCACTTACAATCCTTACCCATCTCCAAGAAGTAGGTGCTGTTTTTATCGTACCGCTTCATTTATTTTTTTAAATTTTTATTTATTTACTTGATACAGGGTCTCACTATGCAGTTCGGACTCCTAGTGATCGTTCTTTGGTCTCATAAGTGCTGGGATTACAAGTTCCAGGGCTGGCACAGCGTGTAGGACTGGGCATGAACAGAAAAAAAAAATGAAGTCAGTTTCTAAAATACCCCAACAAGTGAGTAGAACTGAGAGTTGCACCACCACAGTCTTGTGAGGTTTTCCTGTCCCCTGCATCTGGTAACCCCTACCCCAAAGCCACATTCTTTCTCCAAAACTGCAGTAATTTCTGCTCTGTGCCATAAAGCTCTCAGAACAATTCTCCAGTGGCTGGAGCCAGCACTGTGTCACCCACAAAAAGTGCACTTGGCCCTGCCTGGGACCTCGCAGGTCGGAGGACCCAGAATCCTCTTCTAGCCACCATGCCAGCTCACATAAGCCTCCTGGAAGGGAGCAAGCGACCTCCTTTCCTCCCTGCCCAGTGGGTCACACTGGGCCTGGCCTCACCAAAGCTGTGATCCTGGGGTTAATCATTAAGTGAGTATCTGTGGGAGGCTTCCTGGGGCTGATTATTAATAGAAGTCAAGAGGTATGCGTGTCTGCTGATAGGCTGATGTGAAGAAGCAAGCTGGCTTGGGCTCTGGATTTCTGGAGCCACCTAGATGAGTCAGACCCCAAGCCTTTTCCCTTGACTCATCCTGTGACTGAAGGCTGCTGTTCTCACCTCTGGGACTCCCCACTTTGAAAGCGAATTGCTGCTTCTCTTGCTCTTTCCTGCTCAATGACGTCATCTCTTCCCATGCTGGCTGCAGGACCTGATGCTTCTAGATAGAGAAACTAGAGTTGAGTCTTAGGGGCCCTTGACCCCACTACATAACCTTCTGAGACCTCAGTTTTCTCATCCTTGAGATAGACACATTAGGAGATAAATGTATAACATGCTCTTGGGAAACTGTGTTGCTGTTTTAGTTGGCACTGAGGTCACACAGTGAGCCGACAGCCACGGACCCTGGGAGGACTCTGTCCTTCCGTTGTGAGTGTCTTTTCCTGTCTCCCCCTCTACACACACACACACACACACACACACACACACACACACACACCCCTCATTCTTCGTTCTCTGAGGAAGGATAATGCTTGCACCAGTGGGGCTCTTGTTGTCTTAGTGGGGCCTTGCAGAAGGAGCCACACCCAGAGAGCACAGCTACTGAGCCCAAAGCAAGACCTGGCCCTTGCTGGCTTTTGTTTTGGTAAAGACAAGCATTTGTTGAAAGTTTTGTGCCAAGAACAACAGAAGGGAAGGAGGAAAGTCTGAGGAGGCAGAGGGAAGAGCCCCGTGCAGGGTTGGGTGGTGTCTGGGGTGTCCTGTGGAACAGGAGAGCTGTGATGTCCTCACCAGTCCTCCTGGTGACATGGCAGCAGAGCCCTTCCCAGGGACCCAGTATTACCTGGTGTTTGGCTGCTCCAGAGCAAAGCTCGAATGCATCACATTGGTCGAGGGGGAGGAGCTCCCGCTCATGGCTGAGACAGAATTTCCCACTGAGCCAGGAAAGTGGGGGCTACACACCTCGCCTGTAGAGAGGATTAAAAAAAATGAGCTTATCTTGGTTCATTTTCTGTCACTGTAACTCAACACCCAAGACTGGCTCATTTCTAAGCAAAGACAATCATTTTGGCTTATGGTTCTAGGGACTGGAGCCCAAGGTCAATGGGCTGCATCTAGAGAGAGCACCTTGCTGCTTCAACTTTCAGTTAAAAATTTGAGGGCAGCAGGTATGTTTAGAAGGAAGGAAGAGCCAGAGCAAGAGGGCCAGTCTTTCTCTGTGACAACCTGGTCGCTCATCCAGTCCCATAGGAATGAGATGCATTTGTTCCTACAAACCTGCAACAACCATTTCTATGGGCTCTGCCCCCATGACCAAAAGACCTCTCCCTGTGCCCCTCGTCCCAACACCACATGGAGGAATTGTGGTACGCCCTGAGTTCCGATGGAGGAGAGCCATTCATAAATCCTAGCAGATGCCTTCTGCATATCTGACCTTGGGGTCTGAGGTTTCTACCCACTGCATCTACAGAACAGCCCCATCCCACAAGAGCTGAGCACCAGTGCCTGGGACTACTGTGTAGCAAATGGATGGGAAATGCAGTAGCTGCTGTTCCAAGGAGGAGCAGCTGCTGTTTCCTAGGAGAGTCAGGAGCCACAGGAGGCCAGGCTTGTGATAAGTAAAATAGAATTCAATGAAATATTAGCCTCATTTCACATACTTACTAATCCATGTGACTGGCCCGTATATACTTCCATCAACAGGGAAGCACTATTTGTCTATTAGTTCATTGGCCTGGAAAGTTCTGCACAAGCTAATCCATACAGGACAATTTACTAGGAAGCATTGGGAAAAATCTTTCTCTGCTTCTCTGGACAACTGGAGAAAGCCAAATTCCATTCTCAGGTGGAGAATGACACTGCCCCCCGCCCCAGCCAGGCGACAGAAGCCTTGCAAATATCTGGGGACAGATAAAAGCAAGCAAGAAGAGCATGCGTGCAAGTCACTTCTACCTGGTGCACACATAGAAGGCCCGTGGTCACTGGGGCTTTGAGACACCTCTCTACGTCCCTCGTTCCAGCATGCCATCCCTAACAACATCATCCCCACCTACACCTGTGCCCTGATGACTCTGAGGCTTTCTGGGACGATTGTTCTGCACTGAAGCCCTGTTTTCTGCTTGCAGTTCTGCTCTTCTTAAGTGCCAGCTCTTTGGGCAAACTCCCAGGGGGGCCAGTGTGACCTCCGAGTCCTGAACCTGGCTGCATACAGCAGAGCCTTAGCTAATGCTTGCGGCTGAAGGCAGCCGGCCTGGATGGCCACCTTTGGTTTCTGACATCCTACGTTGAAGCTCACCTTCTCTAGGAAATCTTGACTCACTCTAATCCCCAAGTCTGGGCACAAGGGCATTCCATGATTGTTTTCTTAGCTTCACAGGACCAGTTTTGCTGCTACAGGTGGGAGGAGAGCAGAGGAAAATGAGATGGAGGGAGGGACCAGAAGAAACTCAACAGACAAAAAAAGGAATGAGAAAAACAGGCGCGGGGCTCTTGGAACCAGCAGGCTTCTCTGCGCCAGGGGTTTCCCGGCAGTGATTAGAAACAAGCTCCGGAGAAGACCTATTTTTGTTGCTCAGCCCCTCTCTATACTGTGCCAGAAAGACAATGGAATATTCTCCACGGGTCTTTTATCCACGAAACTGAGAACTTGCTTGCAAATACGTGCAGCGAAAACCCTTTTCTTAAAGAGAAGCAGAGGCAGAGTGGGAGGAGGCCCAGGCCCAGAGCTCAGCTCCGGGGGCTGGAAGGCAGGTCTGAATCTGGAGGGAGCCTCCTCCCGCAAGGCCCTAAGCTCATCCAGCTCCAGAGCAGACTCATCTTGCAGGGTGGGAGGGGATCTCTAAGGCCCTAAGGGCGTTGCAGCCCTGGAGGGAGGCCCAGGGTATTCCTCCATTCCAGGGCTTGCTCAGTTGGAGTAAAGCTGCCCGTGGGCAGGGCTGGAGCAAGGATCCGTCTTCCTAGTCAATGTGGCGTCTCATGGGCTCCTCCAACAGCCAGCCGCCGCTGCCGTGTACGGGCTTGCCTGAGTGCTGGGTCACGTACCCCTCGTCGGCCCTGTTCTCCACGCAGTCTGCGCACAGACACTTGCAGCTTCTGGCCTTGGGCCGTGTCTCTGGATCAACTTGCTTTCTGGGTGGAGCAGCGACTGCTAGTGTTGCCGTCCCTCCCCCTACCTCTTCCGTCCTCACACCAGGGCACTCACGTACCCAGGATTGACAGTTTCTCTTTTGTCTTTAAATCTTTTCTATTGGACTTTACTGAACCACAGGTAGAAAAACATCATCGGGGACACTTCAGCCCTGCTCCCTCCAACGATCCTGGGAAGCAGCATTTGTTCTTGTCCGTCCACCCAAAGACATTCCTTACCATGGGCTGTGTGTCCTGTTCTGCCCACTGCTAGAGTGGGAGGTCAGGAAAGTCAGACCAGGTAAGGAGGTTCAGAGGATAGAAAGGAACTGCCATGGTAATTACCGCTCGCGCTAATTGGAGCACTTTTGGTGCCCCGCCCCTCCAGGCACTGTCCATACCTAAAACCTCAGAATGTACTGGGGGGTGGGGGGGCTGGGTTGTGGTGATCCCAATTTTAAGCCTGAGAAAAATGGAGGCAGAGAGTTTCATACGGGGTGATAGGGACACAGAAACCCTTATCCTGCCTGGGGTTGGAGAAGGTTGCCTGGAGTTGGGGTACCAGGAGCATGAGTGGTTCTGAACTTTGGGTACCATAGGTAGCCCACGTGCTCTGGATGGTCCAAAATCCCATGAATTTTCCGCTCTTTGCCAAGGACGCATCCTTATCCTTAGCAGAGTGAAACTCAGACATTTAAAGAAACATCTTCATTCCCAGCAGGCATCAGCAGAGCATTTCCTCAGCGAGGTCCCCAACTTAAGGGACTCCTTGCAAATTTGTGGTTGTGCTTCCTAAGCAGGAAACGGAAGCCAGATTTCCATCATCTCACCCTTCTCCAGGCTGAGAGCATCTAATCAGAGAATGCTCTAGCTGAAGTTCCTGCCCATCACAAAATCTTGCTGCTGTGCAATGAGAAACCCGAGGATTAGAGAATAGGTATGGCTCACTGAAGTCATGAAGGGGGACACCCACCTGGCCTGGCAGCTGGCACCTGGGGCAGACACTGTCTCCTCAGTTCATCTGAACCTGTGAACTAACCAATAAACGAATGAGCAATGAACAAATGAATCACCAGCTGAAGCCCTTGTTGTAGGCCTATATCACTTAGGAAACAATGACTCCTGTCTGTTCATTCTCCTCTTATCTTCCAATAAAGGACATCAGGCTTTAACTCATAACCAGCCAAACTACAGGCTTCCTGCTCCCCTTCCTAAGTGACTAAGTGCTTATGATTAAGTTTTGACTAATGAAATCTAATTATGGTAGGAGGAGCGAAGTCAACCTTCTAGGAAATAGACTTTACATGCACATACAAATGAATCTGCCTCTTCCTTACTCCAGCAAGGATGGAAGGCCATGGCTTGCGCTCCCACAGCACACGGGCCACAACGTAACCTTAGTGTAAGCCAGAGGAAATGCTTTTATATTGTACAAACTACTGTTATTTTGGAGTTTTCTATCACTGCTGGACTGCAACTTAAGTTCAGTAAGGGAGTTCATGGGATCTTAAGAGCAGCTGCCAAGCGAGTTGGTCATGCGCTCAGGCTGCGTGCATGTTCAGGTGCCTCAGCAGCAGCATGCCCTATGCAAGTCACCGCACTGCCCTAGCCTGGATCTGAGTGTTCCCGCAGGTCTATATGGTGCAGAAGCCAGCACTGCTGGGAGGTAATGGCAACTCCAGAATGCGGTAGAAACTGCGGGATGTGCTACAGTGCGAGGGCTTCCAGTGACTGGTGTGTGCCCTTGAGGGTGACAGTGGGCTCACAGCCCTGTCGGAGCTCTGGACATTCCCACCTCTGACACCAAGCCCTGAGTACCCTTACTGAACTTCTCTGTGTTCCAGGAAGCAAAGAGAAGGCTGTTTCACTACAAAATGATGGGCTCTCTCTTCTACCTTTCTCTTATTGAGCTGACCAGGCAAATCCCTCTGGGCATCTGCATGGCTATGACTGGGACACAGCCTTGGTTTTGGCCACAAATAATTGGGTGGTTCTCACGGCAGCTGGAGAAGGCTGTGTTTTGCTGTGGATGGGTCAAGTTGGGCCAGCAGCACGTTCGACACGGCCTCACCTTTAGAAAGCCATTTCTGTGCATGCAGAGGCAGGGCCAGAGCTGACTCAGGGCTGCGGGCTGTCTGGAGTTGCTTATTCTAGCAGAGCAGGGAGTGATGGGGCCTGTGTCTACCAGCCCCTTTCTGTAGGCCCAGAACCCAGGGGCTTGCAAAGCTCATTCCTAGAGCACAAGACCCCTCACCCTCTGGCTTGGGCCCGCCTTGCCGTTGTTCTAACTTTTCAAATGTTTCCATAGCAACTAAATCACATTTTTTTCCAGCTTAAAAAATGATATAAAAAGGTACACAAAAAAATATCTTCTTCCTATTTCTGTCCCCCATCTGCTGGGTTCCCTCCTCCTACCCTGATAGCCACTTGTGCCGCCTCTGCGCATGCCCTTCCAGAGCATCTGGCAGAAAACAAATACATGCAGATGTGAACATACGGAGTTCCACCTCTACACTGGCATGCACGTGATAAACACCCTCTTTGCCTTATTTTAATAACAGTATATTCTAAAGCTTTACAGTATGAAAACATGTTCTCAGACCTTCAAGCAATAAAATACAGTCCACTGATTAGCTACCTTGGAATCATCAGTCTTTTCTTGAGGGACATTGTATGTTTTCAACTTTTTATTACAAACAAAGCTGCAATAATCGAGATCCTTTTAGTAACCAAGCATATTTGACCAGTTTGCTAAGATCCTAGAAGTAGGATTGTTGGTTCAAAGTGTATACACACTTCTGATATTGTTGGTGTGATGGTGGACCTAGATGATGGGCCTTATGGTCATGTGAAAGGCGTGCATGTTCTGTGGAAACTACTTTAGATTTGGAGTGTTGATATTTTCTCAGAGTAGCAATAATATCTGGTATGATACGGTCTGAACTTCAAGGTGCTTTGATTTGGATATAGTTTAGGGGTCTCCCTCTCCTGAAGTCTCTGGGATGGGAATCTGGTCCCCATTATGGCAGGGTGGGCCCTGAGGAAGCCCTTCCGAGGTGACCACAGTGGGAGATCCCTGGGTCATTGGGGGTGCTGGTCTTAGAAGTCACCCAGCTCTTTCTCAGAGAGTTTTCGGAGGAGCCTGTGGGTTATATGATCCAGAGCCTAGCCCCTCCCAACCCTTCCCACCTCAACCTTCCTGTTGGACATGTGATCTTTCTTGCATGAGGTTCTGTTCTCTACAATGAGACCCTGCTACAGTCCCACACTATGTTCTCCAGAATCTAAACCTCCAAAATTGTGAGCTAAACAAAATCTTTGCCTTATAAATAGCCTACTTAACATATTTTTTATGTTAACAAAAACCAGACTAATACATGAACTGTGATTCAACAGGCCCCTTACCCCAGATTTTCTTTTAGACTTTTTATGTTTTAATTTTCAAAATTTGTCCATTTGGAATTTGTTCTAGGGCTTATAAAAATATTGTGGGGTGTCTCTGTCCACTTTATTCACCAGATCTGGCACTGTGTGACTTCTGGCTCTTCCTCACAGTCAAATTGGACAAGAAAATTAAATGGTTTGGATCACTTCAGGACATCAAGGCTGCAAGAACAGCACAACTGAGGACACTCCCTGTAGAGGAGGTCTAGAATAGCTTCAGAAAGTGGCAAGGAGGATGGCCTCGATGTGTTCCAAGCAAGGGGGTATGTTTTGAGGGGAATGAATAACAATTTCTCATTCTCATAATTTTTTAAAATTTAGACATCCACATTATGTTTGCATCACACCTGATACTTTGCAGATTGTTTCAGGACATACACAGATATGACTATATCATGACGTTGGGACTTTGTGGCCGGAGGACACTCACCGGTCCTCCCCCATGCTGCCGTCCCTTGAGCACTTATCTGAAACATCTACCCCTCTCCTCCTCATATCTGGAATGTACCCAGGCCATCTATTGCACAACCAGTTGGGAAACAGTTGCCCAGAGGCCTAGAAAGTAGAGCTTCAGTCTTTGCTTTCAAGATAACTATGGAAGGCAGCTGCAATGGAGCTGAGCGATAAAAGCTAAAGCACAAACACACTTCTACTCATGGCATGTAGTTATTGCAAAAATGTCTTATTTAACAGTGCTGGCAACCCATCTCAGAGGCTCTGAATTGATAAATAAGTGCACTGCCATTGAGCTACATCCTAGCCCCAAATTGCTTATTTTATATTAATTTTACCATTTACTTTTATTTCTACTAATTTTCTTCACAAAGTGAAGTTTCACGGAGTGATGTTTTTCATTTGTGAGGTGATATTGACACAAACAGTGTCAGATTGTGGAGAATGTCATATTTCCTAAATTCAGATTAGGAATGCTCAACCTGTCCTTCATTTGAGTGTCTTTTTACAAGGTGGACAGTCATAAGTTTCATTGTTTTACTTTTAGAAGTTTTAATTGCTTAATTAGTTGTCTTGTGCCACCTGTGAGATCCTAAATAAAGTTACTTACAATGAGTATTCTTGTCTTGTGGACTTTAATAGACTCGTGAGTTTCCCTTTTTAGCATTGTGTGATTTTTGAATATAAAAATCATTGAGTCTACTTCCAAGTTAGAGAAACACGGATCCATTTTTACTTTGTTGCCTGAAACAAATCCAAATTATTTTTAAATGTATTATTTTTCTGTTTCCATAGAAAAATAATTATCTGATGTTTTTCTCTGAGATTAATTAATGTGAACAATTATATTAAGATACTTTATATTATTTACCACATTCTTGAATTTTTGAATACACTGTTCACAATGTGTCATTCTCTTACTTGGTTGCTAGATGTAATTTGTTAATGTAATACTCAGGTTTTTTTCATTAATGTCTTATTAAAATTATTTTCCATTTTATGAAATCTTTATCAAGATTTGGTGTTGATATTTTTCTCACTCTGTGAAAGTACAAAAATTTCACTTTTCTCCATGTACTATGATAATGTAAATTATATAGGTAGTATCCATCTTTTTAAAATCTGTCAGGTGTTCTTAGTGAAATTTCTCTCTCTCTCTCTCTCTCTCTCCCCCCCCTCCTTTCTTCTAAAAATCTTTCAGCAACTACCTATATTTATTTTCTGACAATATGTAAATTTTCGTTATCTTCTGGGATCAATTTTGGTATTTTTGTCCAGAAAATTTTCCAGTTCACTTGAATTTTGAGGCATTTCTTTACATATTATTTATATTGTAGAAAATGTTAGTTACATATAAAGTTAGGA
>NDGN011453406.1:0-14068 GCA_002564285.1 Tympanoctomys barrerae
TGGTGTTTTAGGGAAGGGTCTACAGGATGTTCAAGGTCTCACTACCAGATCGGACTTGTAGTGATTCTCCTGCTTACAGCCTCCCAAGTGCTGGGATTACAGGTGCACACCACCCTGAAGTCTCAGTTGCCATCTCAGCTCAGCGTGCCCTGCGAGTGGGGCCAGCGCAGCAGGCTCCCGATTGAAGCCCCAGCCCCTGCTCCTGCTTGCAGGCACTTTAATCCCCTGAGCTATTTGGCCCACCCAGCATCAGCTTTTTGATCAAGTTTGCCTCATGCTATCCTTTCCATTATTTTTCTCTCAACCCCTGCGTAATTTTGTTTGAGGAGTGTCTCTTGTGAGCAGTATATGATTTAAAATGAAATTAAAAGAAAATTCTAGGTGTAGAATTCTAGGTTGGCACTGGTTCCGTTGGCCCTTTAAAGACATCATTTCATTGTCTTCTGGGCCCCATTGTTTCTGTTGAGAAAGGAACTCTGATGAATTGTTGGAACTTTATTTCTCTCTGGCTGTTTTTAAGATGTTTCCTATTACATTTTTTCTTTCAGGAATTTGACAGTGAGGGCTGTATGTGCTAAAAACTTAACTCCAAACCTAGTTGGGATTTTGCCAGTTTGCCCTCTGTTTCAGGATCCAGCTCAGGGTTGCATACTGCATTTAGTTTTCAGGTTTTCGCAGTCTGGTAGATATGTAAGTTTCACAGTCTTTTCACACGTGTATTTCCTGACGCTGCCAGCCTAGAGGAGGATGGCCAGGTCTCACTGTAGAATGTCTCACAACTGAGGTTCGGCTGAGGTTTCTCTCGTGAATCATCTGAAGTTTGGCTTTGGAAAGAACATGCGTCAGTCCTCTCTCATGTGATTTGCTTTGTCCCATATGAGATGCAACAAGTTTATGAAATCTACGGGTGAATGTATTCTGTCAATTTTGACCAGCTGGAATATTGTTCCAGCTCCAGCTCCAGCCCTTGGGGGCATTGCCATCCCACATCTGTTCACCCGTCTAGTTCTAGCGTCCTGGTTCAAGGTACCTGACAGACCCACAGAGGATATCTGGAGCCAACCAGCAGCTTGGCCCCACGCTAAGCCCAGCCTAGATCAGAGGATTCTTAGGTATCAAGTAGTTGCATGGTCAAGAATAAATGTTAAAAAAAAAAAAGAATAAATGTTCAGAGTTTTAATCCACTGAGTTTTAGGTGGGTCTTGTGGCTGGTAATAGCTGACACTGCGCTGGAGTATCTTACTTCCTTTCTCTCTATCCCAAGCAGTCATCTGGGACCCGGTACTTACCTACCTCTCCCAAGCCATGGGTGTCCTCCACTACCCCAACACCTGCACTTCTCTCTTTCACTTGATCCAAGTCAGGTTTGGAGGGCCACTGCTGAGCTCTCCTACTGTCCCCTCTGTTATGTAGGTGGTAGGTGCAGGGCTGCC
The DNA here is from genome assembly GCA_002564285.1 of Tympanoctomys barrerae. Taxonomy (NCBI): domain Eukaryota; kingdom Metazoa; phylum Chordata; class Mammalia; order Rodentia; family Octodontidae; genus Tympanoctomys; species Tympanoctomys barrerae. Next base: position 1,434 of record NDGN011453406.1, read on the forward strand.
TGTACATCCATCAGCAACCATGTACCCGTAAGCCTACCTCCTCTCTGGGCCTGGGGTGCAGGGACAGCCGCATACACAGGTTTAGATTTTGCAAGTGAAATTACACAGGAAACCTCAACTACTGAGTCCTTAGGTTTAGGATCTTTTGTCAGGGTGTATCGCAAGGCTTAAATAAAACACTTGACAAATATATTTTCTATATTTCTATAAAGTAGAAAATTACAAAAATAGAACAATCCCCTAAGAGTTTGTTCTGTTTTGAATAAAATGATTTATATGGCCTAATATTTAAGTGTCAAGCAGCAAAATAATGGTAGCTCATTAAATACAAGAAAAATTAAATTTTATTTGACAATAATATTAAATTTCATACATTAGTTCCTGTACATTTATTGATCATGTAGCAGATCAACTTGTTTGCATAATAAAAAGGATGAAGTTACATAGCTGACAGCTCTTCTGGATGGCTGAAAATACATGGCATATGGCTGAAAATACACCATTCCCCCCGGGGCAGGGGAATAGTGGCCCAGTGGACCTGTCTACTTCTCTCAAATCATGAGTAATCTGGACCAGGATTTTATGGGCTCCCATAAGCCTGGGATCTTTCAAACAGAATGAATCAGAGGACAAGAAAGAGGCGACCAGTGCAGGAACCAGGGTTGTTTCCATGACCACTTTTCCCACATGTACCGCTGACCCAAGCCCTGGTCCTGCCCTCCTGGCACCTTAGCCACTTTTGTGTCAACCCTGCAAACCAAGCCAACCTGGAAGCTTCAGATGATACTCTTGTGTTCTACCATGTGCTGATCATTTCCCATGCACGGGCCTCATGTGTCCCCAGTCAGTCACTAAGCGAGCTTGTGATTCAGTGCCCCCCATCCTCTAGCCATCTTGCCCAGGCGCCAGAATGGTGCCAGTGAACTTGTGCAGTGCTATTTCACCCATCTTTGGGGGGTGAAATGGGACAGGGAGCAATGGGATTAGTCGGACAGGGAACGGGTAGAAGGCAGAACACCGGAGCAGCCCTCTCTTGCCCCTGCCAAGCACAATTCCTTCTTTGGAAGGTACAACTGATCACTCCTTCCTCTCTCAGTCTGAGTTCTGCCTCCCTGGGGGGTGGGAAGGAGTGAGTGGCAAGCCTCCAAGAGGCTGCATGGATCCCTGTGACCAGGGACAAAGGACTCAGCCTCAGGAGGGCAATACGCTGGGCGCTTGCCAGGAGGGAGGCACTGGGAAAGGTGCTTTGTGTACAGTTTCAAGGTTATAAGGAAGTCTTACTTCCCTCTCATTTTAGTGCTGAGGAAGTGAAGGTTCAAAGAATTTCATCACCCTCCTCTTGTTATTGAGCTAGAAAGCAATCGAGCTGCTACTGAATGTAAGCCTGCTGTGTTCCCAGGATCTCAGATCCAGAAAGCGGTTCAAGGGAAAACCTGTACTGGGTCCTGACAACAGAGAGATCAAATGTTACAAACATTAGTGCTGCTTTGTCAGAAGACACTTGAGACAGAAAAAATGTGGCAGGGGAGGGCCTGTGAGATATGTGATATGGGAGGTGAAGAGATGGTACGGAAGATCTGGAAAGAAAAGATTCATCCAGATTTCTCCCACCTGTGTCCCAGAGTAGAGAGGACTGAATTTCAGAAAGAGAGACACCATGTCTTCAAGAAAGTAAGGCTGGGCCCAGCAAAGGGCTGGGAGAGGAGGCCTAACTACAGGCCAGAGCACCCTGTGGAGGCCAACTCTTCTTTCTTCCTCTGCTGAGAGGAATCTGAGAGGTTATGCAGTCAGGCCACTGTCTCTTAATGTTTGCTTCATTCCCAGACATCTGAGGGCCCAGAAACTACCTCTCAACATGCTCATGGTCTGCTATAGGCCTACACAGAGACCCTCTGTGATGCAGCACAGGGAGACTCAGTTCTCCACACAGAGTGACAGTCCTAGAGAGAGGTCTGGAGGAACCTGCCCGGGGCTTCCTGTCAGTCTGTGCCAGGACCTGCTAGGGCAGAGCTCCGCTGAAAGTCATGATGGGCAGGCAGAGGAGGGAGCAGAGGTCTGGTGCAGCCTGGGCCAGCAGGTCGGGAGGTCTCTGGGGTGGTGGGCTGCTCTTCTCTGGCTTATAGCAAGGTGACACTTCACACCTGTGGGACAAGGCAAGGGTATGTGCAGACAGCACCCTCCTCCAATCCCTCCAGGACTCTGGATCAGAACAAAAACTACCCTCCCTCCTGGATCCCTCTTTTGCTAAGCCAAACCAGGGTCCCCTTTGCCTACCTGATCACACTCTGCAGGATCTTTCTCTCATCCTGGTCTAGACACACAGCAAAGGGGCAGCCGTTGAAGCCAATGATTTGCACTTTGTTCACTTTGACTTGTGAGGTGCTGATCTGGAAGGGAGGCCTGTGTCAAAGCCCAGGGCCCAAACATAACACCTGCCAGCCCTTGGTAGTTACTTCCCTCAGAGCTGCCCATCTGCTGCAGGAGTCAGGCTGGTGGTCCATCAAGGCCAATGGCCAGACCAAGGAAGGAGCCTTGAACGCTCCATCAGGCCCTGCCTTCTCTCTGGCCTCTGCCTTTTTGAGAGTCTGGGAGAAGCAAGTGTCCCAGAGGAGACTGTACTGTCCACCCCTGCTGTCAGAGCCCGAGGAGGGAGGGCCACATTTCCTGGACTCAGGGCTCTCCTCCTGGTTACCACCCAGCATCTTTGCACATCAATATCCTCTCACAGGACATCCTTCCCTCTCTGACACGCCCAATACTCACGCTTGTGCATGCACTGCCACTACCCTGGCCCATGCCCCTCATGCCTCTCTAGGCCATCTGCAGACCTTGCCATGGACACGCCTTCTCTGTCCCTTACACACAGGCATACATGCACACCTACACATATACCAACCCCCCCCCCCCACAGGCACGCATGCACGCAGGCATGCACACACATGTGGGTGTGCTTGGGAGGAAAGGGAAACGTTTACCTGGTTAAAGCCCTTCTTGGACTTGGGGTTCTGCCTTTTCACCACTTCTGTCAGGGTTAGCGTCAGGGCCTCCATGCTGGAGTCTGAAGGTCAGGGTGCTCAGGCCAGGCTCAGGACCCCTCCCTGCCATGTCCCCCTCTCCCCCACCGGCAGCCCCACTCACCAAGCTCCTCCTGCTTCTGGCAGGCCTTATTGAGGTTGACAGAGGTACAGACTTTCTCCACATCGCTCCAGCGGCTTCTTCCGCTGATGGCCCCCTGCAATGCAGCACAGCCAGACCCTCTCAGCCCTGGCCCCTGCTGCCTCAGGAGGCCCTGGAGGCCAAAGGCCAGAGATGCCTGTTCCCTGGCTACCTTCTCTCAGCACTCAGGCAAGGGCTTGCTGCTGGGCACACGAACAGAGGAGCTGCCTTTGGGCCCAAGCACTGGTGGAGAGAGGATCAGGGCAGACTGCAGGGAAGGAGATTTGGGATTGGTTTTACCTTGCTGTAAATAATCCGTAGTGTTAGAGGGACGGCCTCCCGGTCGCCATCGATGCCCAGCCGCTTGCTGCCAGGACCTGTACCACACACATATGCTCTTCACCTTCCTTTTGCTGCTCCTCACACAGACCCCATAACTCCACCTCCCTAGGATGCTCCCTTTCCCGGCCCCATTCAGGGATCCACCCCTTTCAAGGCCCCGCCCCCCTTGGCTCCGCCTCCACCCGGCAGTAACCACCTGAAGCCTTGATGGCTCGCGTGGCAGCAGAGTGGCCCAGCTCCAGAGAGTGGATGAAGATCTCCGTGGTTTTCTCCCCATTGACAAAGGTCAACTGGAGAAAGGAAGGAGCACGGGCGTCAGTGGGTGTCCCTTGGGAGGGGCGAACACACTTGGCTCTTCCAGCATGACTGACGGGAGTAGGGGTCTGCATGCTCAGCAGGGCTCCACTGGGACCTGGTGAATCTGGGAGAAGGAGTCTCGCAGCCTTACCTCTGTTTGATAGACCTGTAGGAGCACCGGCCGGGCAGCAAAGCGGCAGTAGTAGAGCAGCATGTCGGCCAGGATGGGCAGCTGGGCAGGTGAGCCCTCCAGGGGCCTGGATTCAGCCTTCAGGGAGTGCTGCCGTCAGTGCGGGAGTCAGGCCAGAGGGAAGGAGAAAGAGCCAGGACAAAGAGGCCACGAGAAGGAGAGAGGCAAAGGCACACAGGAAGAGAAGACAGAATGGGGAAAGAAGCGTGAGATGGGAGTGGGGGAGGGGTGGGGCAGGGAAATGCCTCCCTACACCCTCACGTGGCATATGGTCCCCCTGGAGGCCTCTGGCCAAGCTGGATAAGCCAGAAGTTATGCAAGGAAGCTGAAACTGAAGCTTCAGGAACCCTTCTAAGGACCCTTTCCTGTCACTCCAGTGACCCATGTCTTGCAATTAGCATCCTGAGTTTAGCTTCTATCCTGTGATTCACTCACCCTCCCTGCTTTTTTTTTTTGTTTGTTTGTTTTGTTTTTTGTTAATGTATTTCGTACAGGGTCTCACTATGCAGCTCCAACTTGTAGTGATCTTCCTGTTTTCATCTTCCCCAGTGCTGGGATTACAGGTGTACGCCACCACGCCTGGACTCAGTTGCTGGCTCAGCATGCCTTGGGGGCGGGGCTGGCTGGGTGTGCAGGACTGGGGATCAAATCCTGGTTCCTATGCTTGCCAAAGCAGGTGCTTAGTCTGCTGAGCTATCTTGGCAGTCTTCTCTCCCTGCTTTTTCCAAGAGTCTTGGTCCTCTATGAAGGGTCCCCCCAAAACCAGAACCAGTGAGGCTCTCAAACCCAACCCCACAGGCCACTTACCTGGCACAGGACTTCAGGGGGCAGGTTCATGAGGCCCAGCACGTTGCGCTCATACCAGGGGTCAAGCATGCCGAGGTAGTGGGAGATGTCATTGGTACTGTCCTCCCATGGGCCCGGGCCTAGCTCCTAGGACAAAGGATGAGAGCCATTCCTAGCTACCCAGGAGGCCTGGCCATCCCAGCTGCAGGGCCTGTGAGTGTAACTGCAGCCCCAGCTTTTCCCTGCCCTTGGAGATGTGTGACAATTTTCAGTCACTCTCGTATGGCAATGTCATGCCCGAGTACAGAGCAGGGGCCTGGGAGTGAGGGCAGGCAGAGGAGGGACCCTGTAGACACAGGTGATCATCCTTGATAGCTACCACCCAGCCCCCCTTTGGGTTCCTGGAACCCCCTCATGACCACTACACTCACCCACCCCAAGTGGCCCATGGCTGGGGACATACTGTAGGACTAGGTTGTCGCAAGGAGTCTTGGGGGAGTGGAGACGTCTTGCTTGGAGGGGTTGGGCAGGCACCAGAGCTAGTACCATGGCTTCGCTTCACAGGCACATAGAAGAACTGGAGCTTGAAGAACCGAGTGAGGAGTGGGTGGGTATTCTCCAGTCTCCTGGCAAAGAAAAGAGAGGGAGATATGAACCCCGGGTCACTCAGAGACCTTAAGCCTCAGGCTGTGGTTTCCACCAGCATAACAACCCTACCACACAGGTCCAAGCAATTTTATTCTATGGTGACGTTATGCCTCTTACCGGAGGTTACTATATGCCCGAGCCACTTTCCCTGAAATCCGATCGGAGCCAAAGACAACAACCCGTAGTGTGGAAGCCTTGGGGTCCTCATCCCCACTCAAAAAGGGGCGGCGACGCTGGTGGCATGAAGAGGGGGCCAGGAGCCAGCTAGGCAGCTGGGCGTTGAGCTGGGGCTGGGGTAGGGAGCGGGAGCGCTGGGCCCGGGAGTGGGGCTGTGCCGGAATGTCCACAGGACTGCAGAGGCTCCCCGCTCGCCGCAGGGGCAGGGCTGTGTCCGAATTAGTCTCCAGGCCCCGAGAATCCCTCCGCAGTACCAGCTGGCTGGTGCTTTTGAAGAGTTTATAGATCTTGTTGAATTTCTGCCCAGGCCTGCGGTGTCCCCGGTGCCTCTCACTGCCAGGCCTTTTGGGCCACTCAGAGGCACTCTCCTCACTGTCCTCCACATAGCCACTGTCCATGCCATCTGAGAGGCCCGAGACAAAGGAGGTCAGCAGGTGACGGGACAGCCCTGGCCCTGAGGCTTGGGAGGAGGCAAGGGACAGGGTGGAGTCATGAGAAGCAAAAGAAAGGGTAGAGAGCAAGGAGTCTCTCTCAGCACAGTGCCCATGGGTCTCCAAGTCCTCTTCCTCCTCCTCCTCCTCCTCTTCCTCTTCTTCCTCTTCCTCTTCATCATCCCCCAGGATGCCTGGCTGTAGCAGCTCCTGCTCCTTCAGGAGGATTTCCTGCAGGATATCTGTAGAGAGGCAAGGACACTATCTGGGTGGGTGGCCCCTGAACCCCTATGGAAAGGCAATGGGCTCCTGTGGACTTCTGAGGAAGAGCCAGAGGGCTCAGGGCCAGCACAGGCCTCAGGGCGGCACCCCTACTCTGCTTAGGGGAGTGTGTGGGAGTGAGAGGACCAGAAGGAGAGCTTGGGCAGTGCAGGGTTTGGGGCCCCCAGAGCCAACCCCACTCCTTACCAAAGCTGTCCTGGTTCCAGCTGTAGGTGTAGCACCTGGCAACAGGGATGGGGATGGTGTGGAGCTTCCCAGGGTTTGCAGTGTCTGTTATCATGAGGAGAGAAGAGGGTTGAGAGGAGACCTTGGAGAATGGCTACTGGGTCTTCTTGCTTTACAGAAAACTTGGAAAAGCACTGGCAAAAGGCCAGGCTGCTGGATGGGTAGAGGCCCGGTTAGAGCTGGAATGAATGCCTGACTCCAGGCCAGAGAGCATCCATGGACGGCACACCCCTCACTTACTTTGGGGAGATGGCCAAGTCAGTCTCTGAGCATCATCTTACCACGTCCCCATGGGAGAACAGAACTACCTCATAAGGGTGCTATTAGAGAACTCCTAATGGGTCCTCAGAGCCTGTGCTCTTTTATTCTATGGCTAGCAAGGCTATAGGAAGAACATTTCTGAGCTCCTTTGGGGCAAGATATGTTCATGCAACAGAGCTAGACTCAAAGGTCTCTGTGCAGAGGCCAGGCGTGCAGCCTCTGCAAAGTCTTTGCCTAAACCCCAGAGCCCTGTGCCTCTGGTGAGCCTTGAGTCCTATCCATTCGCCTGTGCATAGCCCACACCTGCAGACAGGAGAGGTGTCCTGGGCAACGATGGGACAATGAGAGGTGAGGAACCAGATCCTGGCAGGCAGTGGAGAGGGAGTCCTCAGGCCCCCTGGATGGCTTACCCCAGGGCATGACACTCAGGGGGAGCTCCCTGTCCCCAGAGCCTCACCTAGGACCCTTGGGAAGCCGGCCTTTTCTCCTATTGCCTGCAGCTTTGTCTTGAGCCACTGCCGGGCTTCTGTCACATCTCCGATGCTGGATGCCAACTCCTGTGCTTCTGCTGTCTCTGTGAAGATGTCCTCGAGTTCTGCCAGGGTCTTTGACTGGAAGCCCAGGAAGAGACAAGGTTTGCTCCTGCCCTGTGGCTGGGCTGCCTGGCTTAGTCAGCTTCCAGGGTATCACCAAGGGCAGCAGTGACCAGTCTGGGGCCCGGCCTCATTGCCCACCTTGTGATGGCCATCCAAAGAACTGGGCCCCCTCTATACCCCTGGGAAATGATCAGAAGAGAAAGGCCAGGAGAGGGGGCACACACTACAGAGCAGGAGGGACTTCAGCTTCCTTCCTGCACCCCAGAAGGGAAGGGCTGTCCAGGGCGACACTTTACTGATCACAAAGCCAGGATAGCAGCCAGCCCTCTGTCTAAGGCTCACTCCTACTGCTGTGCTAAGTCCCTTCTGAGGCACCAGGCCTCAGGCCCCAGTCCCATTGCCCAGGTTGCCATCTGACCACTAACTCTGCCCTCTGACCACTGCCCTGGCATGACCCTTGGGTTGAGGAAGACCAGTGTCCACCAAAGAAGGCAGCAGAGATGGAGCAGAGGGGGGTGCGCCTCTTGAGAAATGCTGTTGGAGCCCCAAGTCCCTACCTGCAGCTTGCTGTGCAGGCCTGGAAGGTCACAGTGGGCTCCAAAGGTGGCCTGGAAAGCATGCAGGAGCAAAGTAGTGTAGGCGCTGCGGGGCGAGTGCTCGGATGCGCTCAGCTTGTTGGCCACGGAGAGGAATTCGGCCTCCACCTCCACTGGGTTCAGCAACAGCACCGTGCTGGGGACACAGAAGGCCCGCGATGGAACCCAAGACAGGCCGCAGGTCAAGGGACAGCTGCATGCCTTGGATTCTCTTACAGCCCAGCAAGGGCTCAGCAAGTGGTAGCAGGAGGCCAGGAGAATGGTGGAGGGGCCGGAGGAGCCAGAGGGTGCACTCTCTAAGGGGAGCACGAGCTGACTTCTGAGTATTTTCTAGCTGGAGATTTCAAAGACCTTTTTGAAACTGAGGTTAATTTTTTTTTTTTTTTCTGGAACTCGGGATTGAACTCAGGCCCTTATACTTGCCAGGGAAGTGCTTATTCCACTGAGCCATCTCCCCGGCCCCTAACTGAGGTTAATTTTTGGCAATTCATTTTACCTTTCTTTTTATATAGACATCTTTCTCTACTGGACCTCTGAGTGGATTCAAATTACTCAAAAGAGGAGTTAAGGTCCTGAAGCCAAGTAACCATTTCATGGGGATGAGCTCTGTGTGTCGGTGCGTGTGCATGCGCATGCATGCATATGCTGAAATTCCTCATGCAACCAGGTAGCATGTGGTTCCTCTGCCCATGGGAACACCTTTTGATTAGCCCAGAGCAGGCTAGTGTCAGGCTGGGGGCAAGTGTTACTCTGCCTTCCTTCCTCCTGAATCTATAGATTCCCTTTCAGTGCCAGTGTTAACATTTCTTTACTATGCGTACTTGCAAATGTACCCAAGTGTTAAGAGAATTGTGAAGCCCAAGGTGCCAGGAACAGTTAACAACACGAAGTCTTCCCACTCTCCCCCCACCCCTGCCAGCGCTGTGCAATCTCAGAGCATGCTGGAGCCATCGTGGGGCTGTTTCCATAGGGGCTCTAGGATGGCCTACTCCGGCCTGCTCACATCCTCTTACAATTCCATACTGTGTTGAAACCCAAGGCAAAGCAGTACCGTGCAGGTAGGGTTCCCTCCAGGCTCTGTGGATATCTGTCCTAGGCCATGCAGACGGAGCCGAGAGCACATCGATGGGAAACTGATTCTGATTTCTCTACTTGTGAGACAAAGGAGGCCCCTTTCCCTTGCTGAGCACTTGATGGTCCTTCCTCGGACATGTACTGAGTATCAGCGTGGGCAGGACTGGACTAGACAGGCCCCTGCCCTTGCTGACCTGCGCGATTTCTCTGCTAAACATCTTGTCATCATTCCCACTCAACTGATCATGAAACTCTCAGTCCTTCCCACTAACCTTTCTGTGCTTCAGCTCCCTTACTTGGAAAACCATTTCTCACAGAGTTAACTTGAGTTAACATATGTAAGTATGATGTGAATGGTGCCCAGAGCCCAGTAATTGCCTGAATGGTGTTGGTGGCTACTTACCAGCCCATCTGCCTCAGCTTCCTAAAGATATCTCTTTAATATTTGCTAAACACAGTAATCTACCTTATCTAAGGTTTCAGGTTCCTTCAGTTAGGCATGATCTGAAAATATGAAATAAAAACTCCCAGGAATGAATGATTGATCAGTTTTAAATGGCACGCTGTTCTGAGTCATGTGTTGAAGTCTCAGGCAAAGCAGTTTCATCCCCCTGGGACATGACTCATCTCTTGTCCAACGCATCTGAGCTGTGTGCACTACCCTCACGTTCATTACAATTATCACATTAATTGTGCTTGGGCTCAAGTAAGCCATATTTTACTTCACAGTGGCCCTGCAGTACAAGAGGAATGATGCTGGCATTTCAGATATACCAAAGAGAAATTATGTGGAAAGCTGCAATTTCTTAGAATCAGAAGGATAATTAAAAATATAATGAAAGTTCACATTTTAAAACTAGTAAAGAGTATATAACCATGAATCCCCCTTACTTTGAACATACTTATTCCACTGTTCCTGGCAGTGTGTCTTCTACCATAATAAGTTTAAAATGGCTTAAATATTCACTGTATTTTTCAATCATCCCTGGAGGTAGGGTTTGGTCTATACTATTTCAGTGTGTTTCCAGTGGGTGAGAAAGGATTGCTTTACAACATGTTGACGTCCTTCCTGTCTCTCTTGACACTTTCCACAGGCTTTCTTGTTTGCTGGCTCTACCTCTAGGTGTGTTTCACATGTCTCAGAAGCATTTATTCTGTGGTTCACTGCAGTGAACTCTTCAGGCAGTGGAGGAGGAGGGATGGGGCTGCTAGAATCTCTGGGCTGGTGGAGCCTGGGCTCCCAGGGCTCCCACCACGTCAAAGTGACACGGACAGACAGCACCATACACTTCCAGGCCTCCAGAGGGGCCTCAGGGTGGTGGTGTTTTTTCTACTACCTTTCAAACTGCGGGCAGTACCCTAGGAGTGGGTAGTGAAATCATTCTGGGAGGTCCCAGCCAGAACTTATTATTGAAATGAAGTAGATTAGGGCAGAGAGCTTATCCTAGATGGTAGCATTAAGTTTCATTCCATGAAACTTGTTCAGCGCTGTGCATATGGGGAATGTGTGTGTGTGTGTGTGTGTGTGTGTGTGCATGCACGTGTGTGCATGCACCTATGTGTGCATATTCATGTGCCAGACTATCATATAAAGTGCATTTTTCATTATAGGTCCTGTTCAGAAATGTTTGGAGAATGCTGTCACAGTAACAGAAAACATTGTGAAATGAGCATAGGCCTTTGTGTAAGATTAGAGAATGAAACATCTGCTCAGCCTCTGTGACATTGGAGAAGTTACTTGGCCTCTCTGACCTCTGGTTTCCTTATCAGGCAAGTAGAGATGAATGCAGAATGTGTGCCCAGCACCTGGCGTGACTGCTGCTGGTTTCTTTCAAGACCCGCAGGAAGTTACTCCATCAGAACAGTGAAGTTATGCATAAATATGCCACTTATCATTCCAGGGGCCACCTGGCCCTCGTAAAGCCCAGTATCTTGTGCCTGGCATGGGAGCAGCTTCAGTGACAGGATGGTACAGGAGGGAGGTCCTTGCCCCATTTATCCCTCCCCTGGACACTCACACGGTGGAACTTCGCTGACTTCTGAGAGGCAGGCCCTGCTCAGCTCTCACCAGCCGCTGGTAGGAGATTCCTGTGGGCCAACAACAGAGAGAAAGGATTCATGGGCCTGGGTGGCCAGGATGGAAGTTACTGGATGAGGTTCCAGATGACCCTGGGGAAGAGAGCTGCTGTTTGGGTCCTCTGTGTGCCCAGCACTAGGAACACCCCCAGCCTTTGTGACCACAGCCTCTGGCCCCCAAACCCACACTGAGCCCCACTTGCCCTCCCTTGGCTCTCCTCAGCCAAGGACCCCCTCAGATATGCTGCATGGGGCCAGCTCCTGGGCTGGGGGAGCCCAGCGGGGAAGGCAGAGATGCACGAGGAGAGCTGGCTTTTCTGTGTGGCTGTGGGTGGCTCACGCTACTCCAGGGCCTCAGTTCCTCCCTGTGAGTGGCAGCATGGAGAGTTAGCCTTGAAGGCCTCTGAGTGTCTGTGAGTCCCAGCTCCACCCTCTGGAGTGTTTTCCATTTTTGAAAGATTTAGAGGCCAAGCATCTGGAGAGGGAGCACCCGGGCACAGGGGCTGCCAGTCTCACCCTGCCTGGCTGTTCCTAGTCTCTAACATTGCTCTGCCCACAGGCTGGCATCTTCCTGCAGTAAGGTGTGCCAGGCAGTCCTCAGACTCAGCAGTATCCATGCAACAACCTTCCAACCTCTGCATCTCTGCCTGGCCTCCTGTGCCCCTTGGTGCCACAGCCTGGCCTGCAGTGGCTCTCTGTGAAGTATCTAGACTCTAGGACCTGGCCCAGCTCAATCTGCTCCTCCCTACCTCTTTTACCTTCCTCTCTCCTGTGACTTCAAGCACACTAAGGGGAAAGCAACCAAACGTTTCTGTAACATGGCTCTGTGATTAACAAGTAGTCCCTCCACAGCGCTACCCGGTTCCCTGTCATCCTTGGGGAAGAGATTAAACCATCCACTCATGCACAACTGGGGTAAACACAGGCAGGCCTGGGGCTCCAGTGCAGCAGGCTGCCCTCTTGTCAGAGCTCAGCGACAGTCATAAGGGAGTCCCCATCTTGGAAATGCATCTTCCTGGTCTGGGGCTGAGAGGACAGAAACATGTTCCTGGCTACGCCAAGCCCAGACAAGGGGTTTAGAGACAGCTGTAAATGGAGCAGAGTGGCTGTGACTTTTGTTTAGGAAATGGCAGAAAATTACTAAGTCCTGCTCTTCTAACTTGGGACCTGTTTGCTTCGACTGTTTGCCTTCTGTGTGATATTTAGCTTTTGGAATTGCACCATGGTTAGAAGCTAATATTATGCCTATTTTGCTAGCAGAGTAGTGAAACAGTGGCTGCTGCTCTCAGGATCCGGAACACCATCTGGTGGCTTGTCACATACATTGCAGATGAAAGCCACCCGTAAAGCCCCCTGCAGCACCTCATAATAACTGCCACAGAGACAAGCAGATATTCTCTCCAGTCTCCCTCATGGCAAAACAGAGACAAACAAAACCATCTCTTAGCCTTATTTCTCTTTCCTTTCACTGTTTAACTTTTTTTTTTTCCAGTGCCAG
>NDGN011453422.1:0-12692 GCA_002564285.1 Tympanoctomys barrerae
TTCTCCTCCTCCTCCTTCTCCTCCTCCTCCTCCTCCTCCTCCTCCTCCTCCTCCTCCTCCTTCCGCTTATTCTACTGAGCTATCTCCCCAGACCAACCATACCATCCATCTTTAAAAAGGAAGAATTAGGGCAAGGAGACAGCTCAGTGGCATACACCTGCCTGACAAGTGCAAGGTCCTGAGTTCAATCCTGGTGCCAGTTAAGGAAAAAAAAAGGAAGAATCATTCTCTAGAATGATCCATAAGTGAGGTGTGGCTCTATTCCTACACATCCCAACCTTGACTACACGAGGCTCACTGAAGTAAATAAGAGCATCTGTCTTCGTGTATCTGCTCTGTGCTACTGGTGAGACTCTCAGGACAAGACAGTATTAAGCTTCAAAGGGAGAGAGAAAGACAGACAAAGGGAGAGGGGAAGAAAAGGAAGGGGAAGGGCAGGGTTGGATCCCCCCCCCCCCGTTCTCTGCTTTGTGTTCCAAGCGGCCGTCACTTCTGTCTTATCAGTAGTTTTCTGCCTAGGAAGGATACTCTGGGGCAACTACTGTTTGCAATAAAGAGCTGGAGAATGTGGACTTTGAAGGGAAAGAGAAAGCGAAGCATTTGGCCTGGACCGTCTGACCAGCGCGGTTGCACTCGGAGCTTGATTGCTCTGCGTTCCACAGCTTTGGGCTACTTAAACAGCAGCTCTAAGGCTTATTTTCCTAATCTACAAAACAGGGCTAATATTGTTACCTTAAGTCATGGTCATTTCACACATAGTACAGTGCTTGACATCTAGTCTGTCAGGACAAATCACTGTCACCCTCGCCATTGCCATCATCACCATTGCCAGTGACTCCACGGCCCGGCTAGAAGGAAATGTGAAGGAGAGTTTCNCTTAGAAAGCTGCATTCATTCTGCACAGCACTTGTCCAGAGGAGCATGGGAAAGCTGGCCTGGGACCGCCACCGAGAGCTGAGGCGAGCTACCTAACGTCCCTCAGCCCCAACTCAGGCACACGCGCCGGGGTTGATCGTGTGTCAACCTCCAGCACCCCGTGTAAATGAAGTGGAGGAATGGGGCCAAGGACCCCAGGACGCGGGATTTTGAGGTAATACGAACACTTCGGCAGTCAGGTTTGTGCCGCCCTGAGCTGCCCTCCCTGTGGTGGGTTCCAGAACAAGTCAGTGTGTTGAAGGCCCCTATCTGCTCCCTAAAATCAAGTTCTTGACCCATTTCCCTCTGGAGTCCCCCTCCTGCAGGAAGTGGACTTGTGCAGTACGTGTGTGGCAGGAAATGCGTTAGCCAGAGGAAGGTGAGCACTGGGCTGGGGAGGTGCGGTGCACGGCGTGTGCGCACATCCACTGGCACACCATGCTCCGAGCACAGTGGCGGCTGTGCTGGTGACAGTCCAGCACCGTGTTCTGGGGCAGGGCGGGATCATTTCGGGAGTGTCACTAAGGGTATCACGATAATCTTTTGCTTGATAAAGATTATATTAATTTTAATAATTAATAATTTAACAGTTCATTCCTAACAATAATAATTTAATTTTAATACTTTCTCTTAAATAATTTCAATAATTTATAATTTTAATAATAATTTAGTAATTTTAATTCTTTCTCTTGAAATAAATACATATCAAATTCAGTTGACCTAAGAATTGTTCTCTGAGTGATTATTACCCATAGCCTTCTTGGTTTGGAAACTTCATCTCTTCAGCCTTATTTAAAATGTCAGCTTTCAGGGCTAGGACTCGGCTAAGTTGGAGAGCACATGCTTAGCACACAGGAGGCCGGGGCTTGAGTCCGTAGGGCCATGAGGGGAAAATGTCTGTTTTTCTATGTTCATATAGATTTGCTAAAACAAAGCAGCACCAGGCTTCTAACCATCTTTTGTGTGGCTAACACCAGAATTCCTCTTGGACACATCTGCAGGTGCTAGGAGGGGTGTGCCTTATTCCCTGATCTTGTTGGCTTGAATTTCATTTTCAGAACAAAGAAGAAAAGAGGCAGGGGAGAACCCGGGCGGGAGGGCGGGTGGGAAGAGCCGTTGCACAGCCCTGTGGAAGGCTCTGGGGAGCAGATGTGGCCTGGCATGGGGGAGATGCGGGGGAGCCAGCTGCAGGGCGCAGCCAGCATCCCTGGACCACGGGAAGTCAGCCCAGCGTGGCTGCGGCAGAGCACACTGTGGGCCTCATGGGGTCTTTTGCATAAGGACAGTACTTCAGGCTTCTAGTGACTCCTCCCATCACGTTTCTGAGAATCAGGTAGTGAAGGGATCTTTGTTATGGGGCACATGGAAAGGCAAATAGCAGAGGACAGCAACCCACATGAGCAGAGCCAGCTGGCCATCTCAGTGGCCTTGTGGGAGCGGACAATCGGTGTGCTGTGGAGTGGGCAGTGCCCCAGAAAGAGATCCCACCACCAAGCTACCTAATAAGCATGTGATTCAGAAAAGCCTCAGATGGGTCCTCTCCTGCAAGCACTTGGGAAACTCAGGGCAGGCGTGAGCCAAGTTCAGTGGGCGCTGGGTAAATGCGAGGCTGGAAAGAAAGGACAGTTGTAAACACCACTGTCCCTTTTCCATGGAAATGGGTAGCCTACTGCAAAGTGCTCCTGGAAGAGGTTAGGCTGTGCCGAGATAGCTTTCAAGTTAAAACAAAAATCTAACTAATGCCTGCTTTGCAAAACATCAGGGGGTGCATGTAAGACCTGCAAAATCAGAGTTTTCAATAAATTAGAAAACAAGGGCAGAATTGTCTGAACTCACCAAATGGTTCTTTGCTCCCACAGTGCAGAACTCTAATCTGTGTGCAGCCAAAACTCAGCCCAATCTTATCAAACTAAATTGATTTATGAGAGGAATAAAACAAAAAATGAAGCAGTAAAATAATGATATTAATTCTAATAATGCATTGACTAGTGTTCATATAAATCACTCTTTATTCAGATTGATTTTGTAAGAGTAAAGTCTCCACACATAGGCCCTTCTCCAGCCAGCCAGGCAGCTACTAGGGCCTCTTCTTGCAGAGATAACTCAGGCCAAAGGGTGGGGGGTCCACTCAAAGTTCACAGGAATTTTGCCTGAGAAAGGCCTGTGGGATCAGCCCCAGAGGTACCAGCATAATTGGCCACACACACAAAGGCTGCTGCATCTGAACATTTTTGGCAACCTATGGAAGCTCCTTTCCTGGAGGCCACTTGAGTGTCCAAATAAAAAAAAGATTTTGCTAGGGAAAACTGGAAAAAATAACCCATCTCAAGATCAGGCTCAGAAGGCCTGGCCTGTTAAAATGTAGCACTGGGCTGGCCGGGATTGGAAGCGCTGCTGACGAGGACTTGGAGCAGCCTTAAGGGAAGCCAAGCATTGCTCATGAGGAAAATCTCTTTACCAATTTAGAGTTTCTTTCCTCGGCTCAAAGAGCTGGTGCTAACCATTTCCAGGCAAGAGCTTCTGCTGGACCAGGCAGCGGAAGAGAGCCTGGGCTTATTTCTGATGCCCCTGGCCCAAACTCCAGACTCCCTGCCCCACCCACTAGATCTAGAATCCTGGGCAGAGAAGGCTCCTCAAGGACCTGTTTCAGCATGTTCTAGGACGCATAGTCACCCTCAGTGAGTTTGTACGGTATTGACAGGCGTGAGAGAGAGAGCTGGGGTGGGGAGCAGAGGAAGCCAGGCCACAGAACTAAGGCCCCCGGGCCTTCCCTCGTCACTGCCAGACCCGCTGGAGAGCTCTGGGAGACCTGCAGCTTTCACACTGGAATGCCCCCTCCCACTGCAGGCCAGTCTAGGTCTTTGGGCAGAGCAGAGACCTGCAGGCTCTGAATGCAGTGCTACTAGAAAAAACACAGGACATCTAGATAAATGTGAGTTTCAGGTAAGTGAACGGTGACATTTTAGTACAAGTGTATCTTCAATATCGCACTAAAAAAGATTTGCCTTTTATCTGAAGTCGGGATTTAACTAGGCATCCTGTACTTTTATTTCTTATATTAGACAGTATTTTTAATGATGTTCTCCAGTGGCCCTTATCTCCTTTCATCTCTTCTGATCAAGAATTGTTGGGACTCATATACAATACCACTGCTATGATTTTGTTGCTTTGTGGCAAAAAGAGCTTTACAAACGTGATTGAGGTTACTAATCAGTTGACATTTAGTTAATCAAAAAGGAAACCAACTGTTGGGCTAACCCTACCACACAAGCCCTCTAATTCTGAGTATAGAAGCCAGAAACAGGTCAAAGTGGAGACATGGAATAGTTCAGAAATGGTCCAGTGACCTTGAGAGAGCAGCCTGCAGTGTGAAGGTCACAGGGCAAGCAGTCCCAGCTGCTACAAATGAAAACAGGCCCAATTAGTAACTGGCAAGGAAATGGGACCTCAGCTATTTGCCAAGAAGAAAATGGTTCTACCAACAACCTGAAAGAAATTGCAAGAGGACCTCAAGCCTGGCAGACCAAATGATGTGGCAGGCTTGATTTCATATATGTAGGACCCAGAGCGGAGAACCCAGCTAGCCTGTACCGGACTCCTGGCCCTTGGAAACTGAGACATACACCTTGTTTTATTCTAACCTACCAAACCTGGGGTAAGAGGTTATGCAGCAGCAGGAACTAGTGCCTGTGCTTGATCTGGAGGCCCTATCTGTGTCCTCTGGTCTCCAAGACACACTGAGAGGGGTTCCTAGTATAGGCAGCAAGAACAGAAGGGAAAATGAAGGGACAGGGAGACCAGAACACATTAGGTAAACTCTTATGAAGCCTCCACAGTAAGAGATCAAGGGCAGGAAAGTCACACTGCCACCTTCCCTAAAGCCCTGCTGCAGGCTCCTGAACGCTCCAATCCTCAGGCTTCAGCTGATACTTGTAGTGTCTCTCTGTCTGTCTGTCTGTGTTGCTGTTGCTGTAGCTGTCACTGTCTCTCTGTCTCTGTCTGTCTCTCTGTCTCTGTCTGTCTCTGTCTGTCTCTGTCTCCCCCCCTTCTTTTGTTTCTCCCTTCTCCTCCTCCTTCCTCTTCCTCTTTTGGAAGATAAGTACCTCTTCCAGAGATAAGTACAAGGAGCAGTTTGTTTCAGAGAAAGGTGCAGCAACAGGAACTAGAACATGTGCTTAATCTCGCAGAGAAAGCAAACATAACACTAGCCATAGACCATAACTGATTCAAAGACACAGAGCACATGCATCTCATGTAGGAGAAATGTGTCCGTGTTTGTGTTTGTGTATGTGTGTGCAAGGTGGGGGGGCAGATATAACTGTGAACAGGGCTGCCGAGACCCTCTGCCGCCTGGACCCTCTCTGGGCGTGGATTCAGTGTTTGCTCAGCTCACATAAGCTAGTCCTCAGCATCTGACAGAAACTTGGACTTGCTTTTTAAGAGGGTCAGAAGACCTACTCATGATTTCAATTCTTCAACGGCTATTTCACCCCCGGGGTCCCCTCAGTGCATCTTCCACCAGCTGCTTTCATCCCTCTAGTCACGCTGCCCTTGAGCATGACCAGAGGAAACTCTTAGGTGTCAGCCAGTCAGCACGGAGCTGTTCTTTCATCCCCTGAGTGTCTAGAGATGTGCGTTTAATGAGAGGCATCGACCTCTGAATTACACAAATGGGCCTCTTTAGCAATCACTTCCCTCCCCAGTCCATACCCACCCTCAGCTTTTAATCTTCTCAATTATATTTCCTTTTCATTGATTACTACTTTGCTAACTTTCAGATCGAGCAGGCAGTAAAACTTCAGCCACAGGTAATGCAATTGCTTTTGGAGCCTGACGCCGGCATGGCACCTTCTTAGCCCCCCGCCCCCATGCCCGGATCTTGGCAGGTTTATCAGCCTTCAGTTAATTCTGCAAGATTCCCCGTTCCAGCCAAAGTCTGGGCAGGCCTGCTGGGGGAGATGGGGTTTCATTTGTGAGCTGGAAGCAGCAGGCAGGAGGAGTTGCACGCTGGCAGCTGTGGGAAGGGTGCACACAGACGCTGGCTGGTGACAGCCTGGCCTGGGGATGCACAGGTGCTGGGCCTGGGAGCAGGGAGCCCTGGACTCCTCTCTCACCTCTGATCTGACTTTTGAAGTGACCTTCACTTATCCACTTAACTTTCTGAGCCTTCCCCTTGGTGCCATCTGCAAGGGGGAAGACAATGGCACTTGTTTGTGGAAACGCTTTGAGGGATTGTATAAAAGATGCAATGTAAAAGCAAGCAATGGGCGCTCTTTGCCATAAAGATCGCCTTGTTTTCATCTGCGAGAGGCTCCATTTGAAGGCTAAGAAGGGAGACTGAGATTTCCTTGATATCTGGGGCTGGGCATAATATGGGTCTCCAGAACGGGGAGAAATCCCTTTGGAGGCTGGGGGCTCCCACACTGCTGCTGGGCTGAGCTTAGCGAGAGGCATGCTGGGAACGGGCTGGCAGAACAAACAGCTTTCAGGTCTGTGCACGAAGCAGCAGCAAGGGCCATAGCGGGATTAGCCAAGCAGCACGACAAGCAGCAAAGCGGGTGGGGGAAGGCCGCCTGTCAGTGATTTACGGGCATCAATTCGGGGACTGTGGTGGGGGAGAGTCAGAGAAAGTTAGGGACCTTTTCAAAACTGGAGGTTGTTCTGAGGAAATTACTCAATAAAAACCAGGTTTCTTTAACTGAATAGATCAATTTACAGCTCATAAGGTGGAAAAAGTCCGAGACGTCAAGATTCCGGCCGGGTGGGTCTTCTATGGTTTCCTCCCTTGGCCAAGCGGCTGTGGCTTTGGCTCTGCCGCCCCAGTGCCCCTTCGGCAGCTTCCAGGCGAGCATTTTTCTCTCATCTTGTTTCCCTCTTTCCCTGCTACTTAAATGTTCTCTGGTTGGGATTCTTGCCTTCCTCTCCCTCCTCCTCCTCTTCCTCGCCCTCCAAGTCTCCCTTTTTTCACTTCTACCGCCCTGCAGTCCCCTTAGACAAGCACCTAGAGGTCCTCTTTCCCCGATGACATGAATTCCTTTCCAGGCCCCCCCTCGCTGCCTGCCCACCCCCCTGCTGCCTCACCCCATCCTCTGTTCTTCCCTCAGATTTCCACGGCTCAGTCCTCCTCCCCCAGCCAGGCAGGGTCCATTTCTCTGCACACCTCCTAAGCCCTCTTTCTCTCCCTCTCTGGCTTTTATCTTCCTGCCCTTCTTGATGGTTGTTCTCTTGGCCTTTCTCAGCTACCACTGGTGTAATTAACCCACGGATCCAGCAACTCTGTCACTTCTGGACTGGGCTCTGTGGCTAGTACTGTAGCAACATGGTACTTAGGAGGCAGGATCGCAGGAAGACAGACAAGGCCCTGGAGAAGGATGCAACCATCATCCATCACTTACTCCTTGTGTGGCCTCTCCCATCCATCCACTTACTTATCAATCCATGTACCCATCTGTGCAGGTTCCTTTAACAGTTTGATTTCTTCCTCCTGCAGACATTGAGCCTGCGATATACGCCAAGCCTTGACTGCACACTTAAGAGCGCATGGTAATCAGATATAGACATGGGGCTTGGCCTACGGAGCTCAAGTGGTGAGGTGGACATAAATATTCACATACAACAGCGCAAAAGCTTGGTAAGGGCCGAAGAGATGTGTACAGTACTGAGAGATCATTTCATCAGGATTTGATACCCGCTTAAGAATGGAGTGGACACAGCTTTTGGTGAAGACTGCCCCTAGTGGTCTTTCTTCAATCTTTTCCCATTTGGTGGCCAAGAATTCCCATTCTTTGAGTAGAAGTCCAGTCCAGCGCACCACAAAATTCAAGCGCAGCACATCCTATGGGATGGTAAGAGTGGCGTAGGTCTCTTCACATTAAGTTGTATCTATAGATTTAATTCCTCTTTGGGAACTGGCTTCCCAGGGAGTAGAAGAGGAGATGTTTGGGAAGAAGCTCATTCCTGGGAAGTCGCTGGGTGCCAAGTCCGCCGGCACTATGTGCACAGCTGGGGCTCGGGGGCCTGTGGGAAGCAGCGCCTCCAGCCCCCTGTGCAGGTGTCCGCCCACACTGGGGTCTCAGTGCTCCCATTAACTTTGAAGAGCAGCCCAGTTCTAGAAGCTCTGAATTGGCTTTTCTCTCTCACTGGCCCTGGTCACAAATCCAAAGTGTCTGCTGGGTTCATGTCTTGATGGCCTCGTAACTGTCACTGGGACTTGGCCTGCGTGGACAACAGTAATGAAGTCACCTAATAGCAAACCCATCGCAGGCCTCTCAGCAGAAAGCCTCTTTCCCAGTGAAGATATCAGAAAGCCATTCTGCAACTAAGAAGCAACACTAGTGGTGACTGAGATTTGGAAAAACACCAGTACTTGGGTTTTTCTGTTGGCCTCTTACTTTAAATGCTACATTGGCCAGTTGCTAGCATACAGGGGTTTTGGCCAAGATCCTGTTTATTTTGGCACCAAATGTATGTATCACAAGCACTTTGTGTATTTCTGGGCATGTGTGTATGAGCCTATGTTATAAACTCCAAAACTTTTGAACACAAGGTTTTGTACTCTTTTTACAGATGCTTCTGGCCCAGAAAACTGGCCCCTGGCCAGCAGGGCATCCATGTGCATTAATGACTTTTCAGGCCACCCCACCCCACACAGCACCCTTTGGCTTGGTCCAGTCTGGCCCTGGCCTCCCTGGCCTTCCTGGAACCCTGTGCCGTTGGGACATGAGTGAGGAAGGTGGCCCCTGCCCAGTGAGGGGGCTCTGGGGACACTGGCTGCTTTTGGGTGCCCTCAGTCTGCAGGCGAATCCTCAGGAATGCTTGGGATATAGCTTTCTTCTAGTGGGGGCCAGAAAGGCTCCATGTTTTTTGTGGCTTGGCATTAAGCAAACAAATGCTTTTTTGTTCTCTCCTCAAATTATTTGCCAAACAAAAGGCAGCTGTCATGGGGAGAGAAGCTCAGTTTTTCCGACGTTTGCCCCTTTTGGAGCCCCGCTACGCAGCGCAGCGTGCTCTCTGAGGCCGTGCATTTCCAAAGCTCAGGGTCGAATTTCCAGCCTGCAGAAATGGAGTTCGCTGTGCTGGAATGCCAAAGCTGCCTTCTGCTTCTCCTGGGCCTCCTGACCCCAGGCAAAGTTCCCAGGATGGCACCTGCTGTCCCTCAAATCCAAACGGTTTCCCAAGTCTATAAATTGTGAGTTTAGAAACACTCCCTTGGGACTAGAAGTTTGGATAAACATTGAAACCTGGAAGAGGAAAGGTTGTTTCCCTCCCATTTCTTTAGAAAGTTTAGAAGGCAGATCGTGTGCTTAACAAAGAATTGATGCTAAATCAAGAGTCATCTTTTAGAAAAGACCTAGCTTATCAGTTAGTATCTCATTAGAATATGGTAAAATATGCTAAACAATAAAATTAAATGATATAGAATTTAATCTTCCTTGGAGGCTCGTTAGGATTAAGCTCTGTCCTTATCTGTCCAGTGCACTCACGATTCTCCAGCAGACTTGGGCCAAATGTCATCCTCCAGGTGAGGGCGTCCGCGCCATCTGCCCTGGCCCCGCCTCACCCAACCCTACTGGACCAAGGCTGCTGCTTCTGTCCTCCCTATTCCCCTCAGTGCTGCTGCCCAGCAGGCTTTCAGATTTTCATACTGAAATAATTTCAGGCTTGCAGAAATGTAAAAAGAGAATATAAAAAATACCACATCCCACTGTTTTTCAACCTTTTTCTGGCTATTGTCCTCAAGAGAATCTTTGTGAACATTTTTTTCTAACATGGACATTCAGTTTTCTTGTGGACATTTCATTCTCTGACATCAAATTTTAACATTGTATGCAAATCTGAGAATTATATGTAAATGAGATAATGGATTTTCACCCTTAAAAATAATTTTTACTTCCCTTAGGGCAATTCGGTTTCCATGGATAGTGCATGTGAATGCCACTTACTCACATTCTCCAGATGCTAATATTTACCATAACTGCTTGATTTTTATTTGCCTACCTGTGCATGTATATAATACATATACTAATATGCACCTATATATACACACATTCATATTTATAATTTTTCTGAACTGCTTGAGAGTAAGTTGTAAAAATATAATTCCTCTTTATCCTTAAACATTTAAGACGACATTTCTTATAAAAATAACTTTGTTAACAAAATATTTAAAGCATTTTCATCACTTCCACATGACTACAATCTTCTTAAGCTCAGAAACTTAAATCCTAACTATCTTTGGAGATCAAACACCAGTGTAGGACTTGGTAGTAGAAGCTACTGAAGAATAACAAAATTCGTTAGAATGTAGCACATGCCATGCAATCATCATACAGTTTTATCTTTACTCTAAATGCATAACATAATATAGTGTGCTACACACAATAATGCAAAGACAGCATTATTGATGAGTGAATGAAAATCTCAGGATTGTATAATAGTCAGTCAACAAAATGTCTATAGCTTCAGAAGACAAGAAACTCGGTGGAAAATGTATAGGACTTGGAAGTTGCTTCAAGTCAGTGAACAAAACGAGGGGCTATTCCCTTAATGCCATGCATGTGTAGAACAAGACATCCGAGTTAGTCTGGCTTTCTGGTCACCCCCGTGTCTATGCGCATGCTCTCTTGGAGGGATGTCTGGTGCAATCCACGAACTCGCATACTTGCGTGTCTTCCTGGAGTCACTCCCCAGTCCTGATGAGCTCCCAGGTGACAACTAAATAATGGAGGTCAGTGAATATCATTTCTTATTTCCTATGCACTCAAGAATGAAATAAATAACTCATGTTTTTCTTGATTTCCTTGAGTACAAAATGGGAATGACATTCTGTGCCCTGTGCTGTTTTCTAAATCATTGCTTATATGGCTCTGGGGCTATTCCAGAGTGAGTAGGTGTAGGGCAGGACTCTAGGGGCTGGGATGCCCCAGGTTCTCCCAGGAATCTGGCATCATGTGTATGAACGTACTCAGTATGACACATCCTCATTCCACTAAACCTAAGTGAGGCGTCTGTTCCTGTTATAGGTTAATTGGTCTTATGCTAAATGATGTTGCTATTGACAGGAGTTTTATAAATCATGGTGGGATGCTATTTGGCACTTCATATTCTGAGCATGATCTCAGCCTTTTCTTGATTTTCTCGCAGATGCCCAGCCCCCACCGTGACCCCATCAGGACTGTTCATCTCCTTGTATATCTCAGAGGCAGCTCCCTCACCGAGTTACCCCAAATTCTGCGAAGGAGTGACAGATATGGGTGGAAAGTGGTGGCAGGGCTGTGAAGAGCGAGCTCAGGTTCAGTGAACACAGGGGAGAAGGTATTTGAGATTAGCTTTACCTAACAATGTTTACATCGAACAATATTTACAACATTTCCACACTTTGCACCTCAAATTTCCACTCCAAAATCAGGCCAGGGGCAGCTACTCAAAGGACAAACTCTATGACAGGGGACAAGCCATTGAGAGGGCTGGAACAAAGCCCAGTGCAAGGCCCAGCGTCACTGCATCGGGAGCTGGGCAGGATCTCAGGGCTCAGCCAGCTCATCCTGTAGTTCTGAAAACAAAATAAAAATCTGCAAAAAGTGACTTGGTTAAGGCCACAGAGCCAGTAAGTACTGGCAAAATCGATGCTGCAGCCCATGCTTGGCTTCTACCTTGAGAAGTAGGATTTTTGTTAATTTAACGCCCTTACTGAAAGTCTGAAGATTAAGGAGATGAGAGTATGCTTTGTTTCCTCTTTCTACTTCTTCAAAAGAATAGTTTGCATAAATTTAAATACTTCACATACCATTATTTGTGATGATCAAAGGGTCCAATTAAGAATAATATCAATCTCGTGAGGCTAACAAATAGAATAGGTGTCCTCCACACTTGTTTTGTTTCTACACTTTTCAGATGGGAAAAGTAGGATCTGGATGAAGGCAACAGGGTTATTGTGTGTTTTCCTTGAAGCACTAGCTGTGTTGGGACAGGAGCTCCTTCCCTGTGTCAGGCATGCGTGGGATTTCTGTTAGGCCACACCATTCCTTACTGGTAGAGCAGGGCCTTGTGGGCAGGGCACATTTAACTTTACCCTCCCTACTTTCAAGGGCTTCTATGCCCACTCTAATGGCACCATATCATGGCTCCATTTTCTTCTTCTACAAGCAGGATTATCATGCCACTAACAACGATGCCCAGCATGCTAGACTTTTTCATACACCCTCCCCATTGAAATACAACTCCACCCAACTTCCAGGACAAGATGGGTCTCAACAGATTCACTCTAAAAATAATCCATATCGATGAGTAAGATAAACAATATGTTAGTATTCTCATATGATCCAGTGCCATAACATATTTAGTAAGTTAGTTTTAAAATATCTCTTCCTTATATACAATCATATTACCTTGAAATTTTAAGTGTGTTATTGAATTAAATTTGTAGGATACAGCAAAAAGGCATAGGTACAAAACACCTGCATGATTTAAAACTTTTCAATATCTTTCCATTTTGAGGCAGAAATTATTATTTGGGGTAAGGTATTATCAGCCAGGGAGCATCCATCTCTGAACTGCGTAGGTCAAGGGGCAGGACCAGACTTGTCTGAAGTAAAAATCAGCCTCTTGATTATAGCCTCTAGTTGTATCCACTTACCTATGAAGGCTGTGGGGTTGTCTTTCTTTATAGCTGAGTAATACTCCATTGTATAAAAATGCCACATCTTTTTTATCCCTTCCTCAGGTGATGGATATTTTAGTTGTTTTCAAGATTCAGCCATGAAACATTGTGCTGCTAC
>NDGN011453424.1:0-16042 GCA_002564285.1 Tympanoctomys barrerae
ATGCCAGCCAGCCCCGCCCCCTGGTGGGCTGAGCTGGCCACACACACAAACTAAATAAATAAAAAATAACTTTACCTTTTTGGATTCCAGTTTTCTAATCTAGAAACTCAGGTTTTTGGACCCCTTCATTTCCCCAAGAGATTCTGATTTTAGTTTTGTAAAATTCAGTTTTCTAGATTGGGGCTTGCCACAGTGAGGCAGCTCAGTGGCTGCCATCCCCAACATGGAGAGCCTTTCTCCTACTTATGATTCCCTTTCAAGACAGATTCTACCAGAATTGATTTACTCTGTGTTCTTCCATTATTACAATCTTAGGGAAGTGAGCCTCTCCTTGAACATGTGTCATTTTCAGCCTGATGTTACAGTGCACGCCTATAACCCCAGCACTCTGGGTGGCTGCGCCAAGAGCACTGTAAATCCATGCCCAGCCGGGACAATGTAGCAACTCAGATGAAACTCTCTCTTAAAATGAAAAGGGGACTAGGGTGTACCTCAGTGCAAAATTTCATTTGTTACCACGGGAAAAATTTTTTAACAAAGATTTTCTTTCAGGCTGCTGATTCATGAACCAAGGGCAAGTTATAAAATTAATTTCGAAGACCTTATCATAAATATATAATATAGGTCTCTATACAAAATACCACGTACCTTTCACAGTTTTCTGCCTAGGCTTTCTCAATAGAAGAGAAAACTTCTTCCACTGTTATTGCCACTTCTTTGCCATATAATTCATGGCAAAGCTCGTTTTCTATCTTGCAATGTGATTATTATATATTTGCTTTTAGACTGCTGCCAAAAATATATTGCATACATTAATAAGAATTCCATATAACAGATTTTGGTAAACCTCCATAACTTAGCAGTTGATTTTAGACTAATAATGGATGTATATCTGTGAATATACTTTAATTAGAACTCACCTTTACTAGTAGTCTCTGCAAAGATCATGCATCAATAATTAAATTTTACAAAAATCACACTAAACCATCTTCTCAGAATGTCACCTCAATCTTTCTCATTTCTTATGGTCACCTTTCTTGTATATATCGTCCCAAAATTGGATTGTTTACTAAATGTGTTATTTCACTGTGAGAAACAGCCTGTTCTGTAAATCAATCATAAGTTAGTAAATTAATTGTGATGAAAACACAACATCAAAGTGTTTGAAAAGCTAGAGAGGATTTTCTATTGTGTCCGACATGCACTACATGGTGTCCAAGTATATGTGAATCAATGTGAAACCTGCTATTAACTTAGAAAAGATCGCACTGGCTTTCCATGCATTCACGCTCATTTCGCACTCCTGCCCCCTGCGGCTTTGTATCTTCAGTCTTCTTGTTCTAGTTTTCTATTATATTCTTCAGTTTGAACTTATTACTACATACTTATTTCATCCTTTAGGCTATGTTTTAAATATTATATGATCTCCAGAAATAATGTGTCCCCCTCTCCTTAGTGGTCCAAATAGCCCTTATATGTTGCCATTGCATGTTTTGTTTTGTTTTGTTTTGTTTTGTTGCAGTACCAGGGATAGAATTCAGGACTTTGCGCTTGCCAGGTAAGCACTTATTCCACTGAGCTATCTCCCTGGCTTTTTTTTTCTAATAAGGGAAGAAATCTCTGCTTCTGTGACCAATTAAGTGAGTAAATCCACTATGTTTTTTGCACTGTATATGCATTTCCCTAGCCTCAACTTTCCCACTAGACTTTAGACTCCAGCAGAAAAATGGGTAACAGTTATTGAATTAATGAATAATTAGAAGAACAAGTATTCTGATTTGCCCACATTGGCTTTTTGGCTTTGATTATTCATATTCATTCTCTCTCTCTCTCTCTCTCTCTCTCTCTCTCTCTCTCTCTCTCTCTCTCATAATTTAATGAAACAGCTGGCCACTGTTTAAAGTTCCCTAGAGCAATTTCTTATTTTCTGTGCAGTGCCAGTAATATTACATAAGGAGAAGTTCGTGCTGTCAGCCTTTCTTCCTCCGGTTCTTACAGCAGAGTAGAAGATAACACCTAGGCTTGTGTGGGGGGTGGGTGGCTAGAGGCCGATCCCCAGGCACGAACGTAGCACACTGATACACATTTTGGGGGCTACAATTCCTCATCTGCAAAACTATTTTCCTGGTACGACATATGTATTGAATGTTCAGGCCTTCCTGTGCTTGACAGCAAGTTTAGAAAGTTGTTAGTTTCCATCCCTTGGGACCTTCATTGTCAGGAACTAATGGGCCCAGGCTGCAGTCTGCATTATTCTCTCTTCTTCTCCTAACAAATTTAAGAGGAAAAGTAAATGTGAGCAGGGCTGAGAAGCATGTGGCTCAGAAAGTTACACTCCTGAGGCTCTGATTCTTCTTTCCTTTTTCCTGTCTCCCTGCTGGCTTAGATGTTAGGCCACTTCTAAATGAGATGAGGGCCAGGGAGTGAGCATAGAAGATCAAGGGCCAGGGAAGGGAGAAAGAGATGTTCCACTGCACTCTCCATACAGGGAAGTGTACCAGAGCAGTAAATGACTGCATCAAGTGTGACATGCTGTTTAATAGTTGTAGCACTCTTGGCTGCCTGAAGACTCTTCAAAGGTAATTTTATCTGAGAAGTGAGTTAGCTCACACCCATATCCCCCAGCCTTTTCAGAAGGGGAACAACCTAATTGCAACCTTAAAGGGACCTCTGAGCCTGTTCCCTTTCAAAGATGGTATTTTGGACTTAGTCAGTGTGGTATTGTTAAGGTGAGAGGGCTTTCGGAATCAAGTGCAAAGGGAAGGCTATTCAGGGGAAGCACGCAGGCGCCTCCACAGCCATTTCAGCAAGGTTCTGGCAGTGCCGCTGGCTTTTGCCACCACTTGTGTCTGAGCTTCAATGAACTCGCACTGCTGTTATTCTTGTATCTAGGCTCCCTTCAGAACATCTTTTATATACTGTGCTTTAGGCCCTGCAATTCTGTCCTGATACATGAAGTGGATTTCTAAAATGACAGCCTTGTTGTTAGAAGGGCTACGTGTAGAGGCTGTCACACTAACTCTGGATTTTGGACTTTGATGACTACCTAGTTTCAAAATTGGCCAAGCATATAGGATATTTAAATCTTTTTTAAAAAATGTACATACCATCCCTAGAAGTGAAGAATGTATTAGGTCAAACACACCAGCTGAGTTTTATGTCTGCAATCCCATGGCTGACTTAGCCTTGACCTTTTGCTTTCCTCTGTGTTGCTTAGAAAAGGTTTAGTGTGTTCTTTAGTTAGGAAACACTGTCTTGTAGCTACGGAAAGAAAAATGGATGACTGTCAAAGTTAAGTGATGGGACTCACTGAAACAAATACTTGAAGGGGGGTGGCTCAGAAACATGGAAAGCAGAGACATTCATGACGTGTTAGAGGTAGGAGGAAGCTTGGAGTTACCAAACCAAACCCCTGGCAAAGTTGTTAAAAATTAATATACAAATTTAAATGAATGTCTAAAATTTAGAATATATTAAAAATATTAGGTGCAAAATCATAGTAAGGGCAAGAAAGTAAAGGCTTAAATTTTATTCTATACCATTTTAAACTTTTATGTATTTAATCATTATGACAAACATTAAATAATGAAAATATATGTAATTTGAGACTTCATATATATCTGTGATTTGGGAGACAGACCCGAAACAGTTTTGCCAGGCCTGCTGTGCTGGCCCAGCCCCCAGGGAGTGCTGAGATGGCAATTGAGACTGAGTGTGGGGTGCACTGTAATACAGCTCTTGGAAGGCTGTAAAAAGGCAGATCACTATGAGTCCAATCTAGTAGTGAGACCCTGAACACCCTGTAGAACCTTCCCTAAGATACAAAAAAAAAAAAAACCCACAGTTTTGCATGTATGATTGAATTATATAATGTACACATACTAGATGTGTGATACAATGAAGGTGTTTAATAGAAGGCAGGGCTAAGAAATCAAAGAAACATCTATTATTGCTCAGATTTCCATTACTAGGACAAAATACCTGAACCACAAAACTTAAAAGAGGAGAGGTTTATTTGAGCTTGCAGTTCCAGAGCTCAATCCATTGTCTCCAGGCTCCGACGCAAAACATCATGGCACAAGGCATGGTGAAGTACACTGCTCAGCCCTGGCATCCTGGAAGCAAAGAATGGGAGAACAGTGCCAGAGAGGAAGTGATCAGGCACATAGTTCATGCCCCATGACCTACCCAGAAACACTCAGAAGCGGCCTAATGTCCTAGGTGTCTCTCATATAAATGAAGTTGACAGTCAAGATTAACTATTACACATCTGGAAGGGTGAAGTGAGTTATGAAAACCAAAGCCAGAAACATTCACCACAATGAGGAATTAAGAAATAGAAGAGTTAGATTCAATCCAAAATTGTAAATTCACCTGAAGAATCTTAGAATCCTTTGCTTGGGCCAGCCAGATAGCTCAGTGGATTAAAGCCCCTGTTTAGACAAAGTATTGGCCAGGGTTCCATCCCTGGCATTCCATGTTGACTCCGCCCCTGGGGCTTGCTGAGACAGTGATTGAAACTGGGTATGCCTGTAATTCCAGCACTTGGGATGCTGAATACAGGAGGATCATCACGAGACCCATCTACATAGTGAGACCCTGTAGAACCTGTCCTAAATACATTTTTTTAAAAAGCCTTTGCTTGTGTAGCAAGTAGCTATAGAAGCATGAGAGACCAGGAATGAGATGGGAAAGGAAGAATGTAAAAAAAAAAAAAAATAGTAATTTTTGCAAAAACAAAAGATCTTCATTTGTGCTTAATTCCTCCTAGCAACCTACTATGTAGGAATTTTTCCTCCAATTTTCAGATGAGAAAACCAAGGCTTAGGTAGTTTAAATAACTTGAAAACCCTTCACAATTAGGTAACACAGCATCAAAGTGCCAGTCATTGGATCACAGTGTGATTCCCCCAGCCCCCTTGACTCCCCCACCCCTGGGGATGGAAGGGAAAGCCCTGGGAAAGGGTACTAAAGGAAGCAGGCACAGCTAGAGCGAGGCACTAAGGATGTGCAGAGGAGCTGGGAGCCTACAGACCACTCTACAACCACATGGCCTCTACAGTAAATTTCTAGGCCAGGTGTGAGATGAAATCAGGAAGCCTTCTTCCTCCCCAGATTCTTTAATTCCTTCCCCAGAAAATATGGGGCAGGAAAGAGAAGAGAAGGCAATTGAAAAATTTCAAATTTATAGTAAGAGGATTTGTCAGGCTTGAATATTTTTTTGTTCCTAACTTTGAAGAAAATAAGACAAGTTTTCTAAAGATTCTTTTAAACATTGTATGAGAATTCCTTTGGAGTTAGGCTTCTTGTGCTGCCATAATAACATACCCATGCGGGGGTGGCACAAGCAAAAAAGAAAAACAAAATTATTTTCTCACTTCCAAAGGCCACAACTCTAACTGGCTCTGGCCAGTTCTGATGATGACGACTTAATTTTTTTTTCCTTTTTTTTTTCCCTTTAGGGAAGGGTCTACAGGGTGTTCAGTGTCTCAGTACTAGATCAGACTTGTAGTGATCCGCCTATTTACAGCCTCCCAAAAGCTGGGATTACAGGTTTGTGTCACCACGCCCAGTCTCAATTGCTGTCCCAGGGGCAGGGGCAACAGGGCAGGCCTGGGGGAAACCCCCAGCCCCTGCGCCTGCTTAAGGTGCTTTAACCTGCTGAGCTATTTGGCCGGCCCCTGATGGTGACTTTCTTTCTGACTTGTAGGCCATCCTCTTGCTATATCCTTATGTGGCCTTTCCTTCATAAATTAATTGGAGTAAAAATGCACCCAACAGAAAAGGAGAGAAAGAGAAGAGAGGGCAAAAGGGAGCTAGATAGAGACAGGGAGACAGAGCTGACCTCTGTAAGAACACCCTAGCAAATCACAGTCTCAGTCCTGCTTACCTCATGTAGACTTAACTACCTCACAGAAGATTTATCTTCAAGAGCAGTCATGGGGCAGGGGAGGTAGCTAGGAGCTGGGGAGATGGCTCAGTAGAATAAGTACTTGCCTGGTAAGTGCAAAGGCCAGAGTTCAATCCCGGTTCCAAAACAACCAAACCAAAACAAAACAAAAACTTCAGTCACAATGAGGATAGAGCTCAGTGGAGGGACTTTTGACTGCAAAAACAATCATACTAACATTCATGGAAATCTTCAATATGTGAATTTGAGGGGATATCAGTTCCTAGCATCTTAGTTCAATTTTCCTGCATGTATTCACTCTGTGAAATTTCCTCTGTAGCTATTATCACAACTTGATATATTTTCTATAGAAAGCATTCTGGACTTTGTCTTGGTCCAGAAAAAAATCTACACTTGTAATCCCATGGAAAAGTTATTGGACTTTTAGTAAACTATTGCAGTCTATCACTTCTACTGCAATGCATGGTGAAAATAAAAACACTAAGACACATTTGTAGTTGCTGAGAGCCACGGGGGTCCTACGTCCAGCTGGAAAGAAGGCTAACAAGAATGAAGGCCTCAACCCACGGCCCAACTCCAGATTTTATTAATTCGTCAAGGGGGCATTGCCTCAGGGATGAGAGGCTGCCAGGAAGCAGGGGAAGTACATGAGCTGAGAGCTGGGCTAGGTAGGAGGCCTGAAATCACCTGTGCGATACACAGAGAGAGAGAGATGCAGAAAGAGTAGTCTGCCTCTCTCAGATTGGGGCACCGTCTAGTGTTTTGGGTTTGGCACTTCAGTTTTGATGTGTAACCCGTGCCCTGAGGAATCATAGCCTCTTTTCTTAAGGCTCATTTTCAGCTAGGCTGGAGCAACAGCTTGGCTTCACTGGGCCTAGCCCACACGTTACTTGGGAGCTGTAGGCAAGGCGTCATTGACCTGACACATTGCTTCAAAGCTATTATATATCAGCACCTCTGCTAGGCCCATCTGCATTGCTTAATGCCAACTGAGGGGATAAGGAAATTTCCTAACCAGCTCTATACATATCAGTACAGGGAGGAAGGGCCAGCTTTAGGCAAAACAGAAACAACTGCTCTTCTTTCAAGGAGAGTCCTCCAGATGGTCCTCCACAGTTGTTCATTTATTTTGCTTTGATTTACATTGTTATGTATTGTCTCTTCAGACTGGAATATAGAGTCCATGAAAGCGTTGTTTTCCCATGTTCATCCTGACCTTCTCTGTGCCTAGAATGGTGCCCAAAACAAATAGGACAAAAGAGGACGTGGCTGAATGAGAAGAACAGTTCTTTTCTCGCACACTTGACAACACCGTCACGGGAGAGCACATTTTTGAGTACTTCCTAAGAGGGTAGCTTCTCATCAGCACAAGAAAAAAGCATCCCCTGGTGTTTCAGAACAGTTCCTGAGAGAGAAAACAGAAGTAGAGTATTTTTGTCTTCAGCTGTTCATGCATATTCTTACTTTCTCTCTAGATGTCTATTACTGCATACCCAGAGAATAAAGTGTGCCAATCTGACTTCCTAACTCTAATTGCAATCAGGTTGGAATGAGGAATGATTCTGGGCCCCCGTGTATTGGAGGATGTACATGTGGCAGGTTAATCAAAGCCTAGCCGAAGATGTTTTCAATTATATAGTGAGCCCAGCAGTTAAAAAGCTGTCATTAGCACGGGTGTGGGGCTTTATGTTCTGCCGTATATTTCTCCCATTCTACATTTTATCTTCTACTCTTCAAGGTTCCGAAGGAGTAAGCATACCAGTTTCCATTGCATTGTGGCAATGATGGCTTTGCCATATTGACTGTATATGTGGACATCTATCAACTCCTTGGATGTCAGCAAACAAGTTTAATGACTTTAACATTATCTGGTTCATGTGTAAGTCTTGGTCACAGACCTGGTTTGCCTCAGTTAGATGGTTCATTTAGGCCGAGCGGGGCTTGCTCATGCATCTCGGATCAGCTGCTGGTCTGTTTGGTAGCTCTGCTCTTTGAGGCCGCTGGCTGCTGGGACAGAGTCAGTGAGGGCAGGACTGTGTCTCCCATGGCCCAACAGGCTTAACTATACCTGTTTTCATGGCAGCTCAGGGTTTGAGGAGGAAGAATAGGAACTGAAACATCATGTGAGCAAAACCACCAGGCTGGGAACCTGCCCGTGCTCACTCACTGCCCATCGGCCAAAGCCAGCCCAGGCTCAGTTCAAAAGACTGAGAAGCAGACTCTACCTCTTGGTAAGAAGAGCTGCAAAGAACGATGGTCACTTTTATAATCTGCTAAAGTACATGTCAATGAAAATGCAGATGTTTTTCTTCATTGTACTTTCCAATTTTCCATTAATAGTCAAGAAATTTCAAGTTATAGCTGTGTAGGTCACATATCCCTTGAGTTAACAAATATTTGTATCAGTCAATCTTGAATTCAGGACTAATATACATTTTGAAGAATGCTAACGGCCTGTGCATATGCATATTTTAAATCACCTGAAGCAGAAAATGCAGTGGGAGGCTGACACAGGAGGATTACAAGTTTTAGCTCAGCATAAGCAATTTAGCAAGATCCTGTCTCAAAAAAATAAATAAAGGGCTGTGGGTATGGTTCAATGTAAAGGCCCTGAATTTAATCTCCAGTAGTAAGTCTAAAAATCTGGTAGGGGAACCAAAGAGTATCCTAAATTATTACATATTCTCTAGCGTTACCATCCCAGCTAGTTCCTCTAGCAGGAATCTTCAGAATAATCACACCAAGATGTGGTCCTTCCACAGCCCTTCAATTTCAAAAGCCTAATTCTTTTCTAAGTACTAATGATCAGGCTTCCATGGAAGGCTGTCTGGATATTTCATTTCTCCTTTATTCTATTTATAAAGTAGTCATAGTAGGTAGAAGTTATTGTAAGTAGAAGCTTAAAATCAAGCTAGGGAACATTTTTATACTTAGGCATGAGAAGAAGGAGCCTAAGATGCATATCCTTTTATAGTTTGGAATACTCAATTTATCACTGCGGCTGGAGGGCTTAAGTATTTGTCAAATCTTAATTGAGCATATTTTCAAGCTCTCAATTTAAAAACATGATTTTTTTGTCTTCTAAGCTGCAGCCTCTTGCACTAATTCATGTTTCAAAACTAATTAAACACATACAGTATATTTAAAATTACTGATCTGTTTGCCCTCCTCTCCCATGTGCAATATTTCACAAATATTCTCTTGCTTAAGGCAAGTTTGAATTTTAGGAAATAAAGATGTCTTAAATGGATTCATCTTTTACCTTTTTCTTGGCAGCTAGGGATTCCCTTCTCTGCCTTGTGTTTTTCAATGAAAATTAATACTTGAATTTCAAATGTTATTGTTACTGCTGCCCTAACCTTCCAGGCTACCAGCTTCCCGCATGACTGTTTCGATCTATCATGCAAGCATATATACTGTTTAAAATTGAAAGCTTTTCTCTTAGTCCCATAAGACATATTTTATAGGAAAAAATACAGTGTTTCTCAGGGCTTTTTCTAAGCTCATTTTAATTGACTGCTCCAGCCCAGGGACAGATGGAAACAGCGGTGATTTCTGCATGGTCTCCGTGGCAGCCTGCTAAGGCATTCAGAACACTCGGTGGGAGGGACCAAGGTGAGCCCAAGACACAGCTGATGGAAAACTGGAAGGCAGAAGCTAATATTTGTCACCCATTCTAGGATAGCATGTTCACTTGGGTTTAAATTCCTGTTGTATATTCCTAAATGTCAAAACAAATTATCCCAGGAAAAGCAAGTAAGTTATCAAGGTTGACTGTTGTTGACTTCCTGACTTTAAAAAAAAAAACAAAAAAAACCCTCTTTTTCTTCCCAAACTAAATTTGTCATTAGTTCAATTTTGATGTTAGAGTAATGTTACTAGCACTTGGCTTTTAGCACTTTTTGCTGATTATATAGTATTGCTGAGAAATTCAGCACATATGGGAATAACCTAGACAAACAGCTAAGAGATAAGCTTAACTCTTGCAGACTCTGATAGTCCTTGTCAGTGGGCATTCTTGTAACCACTCCCCAGGAGACTTAATTGAAACATCTAAAGCACATACAGTTAGTGGAGAGAAATCCCCAGGAATTTAGGAATGATGAAAAAGTTTAATCTTCATCAATGAAAAGTTGCTCTAATTTTCTCTTCACACTGTGAAGTATTAGACTGTGCAACATCTACAATAACAAGCAATTAAAAGCTTTTTCCTCCCCATAGCAATAGCCTTGAATTGACCTAGTTAAAATTACACATATAGTTTATTTGGAAGCATTGTTGCTTTCATTTTTGAGACTAAGATGTGCTAGTTCTGTTACTAAACACACCAGTCTTTAGCAAATCTAGCACTTGTTAATCAAAAGTTAAGCAATATAGTTGTGCATTTCAGGATTTAAATCTAGACTAGACATGCCACCGATAGCATAGTCAAGGTCCAACTACCTAAAAATACCCTAGAAGTGGAGACAGAGCATATTGTTATTGGATTGGAGAGGAGCTAAATATATTAAAAACCATTATCATGTTGTTGTTTTCTTGTCTTATGTCATTAGCTCCACTATGTCTCCCAAACAAAAAATTTATCCTCTCTTTTAAGAATGTTCCACATAACATAAACTATAATTATGGACAGTATTCAAGGGAGCAGTATTCAATTGTGGAGCAGACATAAATGCAAACCAGCAGAAGGATGGCTGTGACTGTCAGGTAAGATACAGTGATGTGTCTGAGGGTATCTGCCACACAGAGGCAGTGGATGAACGACATCAGCACACAGCAGCAAACTACAGCTATAAGGCACATGCGTTTTATTTTTATCTTATTTTTTGTATGTAGGGCAGGGTGTACAGGGTCTC
This sequence comes from Tympanoctomys barrerae, assembly GCA_002564285.1. Taxonomy (NCBI): domain Eukaryota; kingdom Metazoa; phylum Chordata; class Mammalia; order Rodentia; family Octodontidae; genus Tympanoctomys; species Tympanoctomys barrerae. The sequence goes on from NDGN011453424.1 coordinate 10,768, forward strand.
ACTGCATGGATCAGACTCATAGTTATCCCACTGTTTACAGCCTCCCAAGAGCAGGGATTACAGGAGTGCGCTGCCACACCCAGTCTCAATCACCATCTCAGCGTGCCCTAGGGATGGGGCCGGCACAGCAGGCCTGGGATAAATCCGTGGAACTCCTGGCCCCTGCGTCTGCCTAAATAGGTGCTTTAATCTGCTGAGTTATTTGGTTGGTCCTGAAAGTTGAGAAGACATTTTTTTTGNGGGGAGGGAGGGAGGGAGGTGGCTGGCCGAAAGGGAAGGGCTGGTGTGGCATGTGGAGCTGGGGATCAAACCGTGTGCCCCTGCACCTGACTGGGTTTGCCCACGCAGGTGCTTAAACAACTAGCTAACCGGCAAGCCCCCTGACATACACATTTTTAACTTTTTTTTTTTTTAATGTATTTAGTACAGGGTGTATAGGATTGCACTAGACAGGCATAATGATGCTGTTTTCAGCCTCCCAGCACTGAGATTCCAGGAGCGCACCACCACACCCAGTCTCAGTCTCCATCTCAGCAGGCCCTGGGGGCGGGGCCAGCACAGCAGGCCCGGGATGGAACCCTGGTCCCTGCATCCGCCTAAGCAGGAGCTTTAATCCGCTGAGCTATCTGGCCTGCCCTTAAATTTTATTTTTATTAGTACATGTTTGCAGTACATAAACCTTACATTGCATGTGTGAACTTGGTGCTTACATGGGAGCAGTAAGGGGGAGACTGAGATCCAAGATTACCCTCTTCTTAATCTCTCACTATTTAGGCCTCATCGTGGCACAATCACCATGTTATAGCATCAGGACAAGAAAGAGGTCAAGTCGCACAGATATTTTTCAAAATCAAAAGTATTTTTATTTCCTGATACCCTGTTGTAATGACTGAATTCATCATTTAAGAAATAATTACCAATTTTGGTGCTATCATCATTCATGGCTCCAGTACAAAGGGGCTTAGACTTCTACAGAGTGGAAGTAACAGATATAAAAGAAAAAGAGAGAGAAAAAACTACTTATCAAGAATTTTAAAGGCCTTTTCAATTAAGTAAATCTAACTAAATCATATTATGATTGCCCTAGAGTATGTCTAATTTTTCTGTGTTTAACATAAGATTTTACATTCAAAGTCAATGTGGCCAACAGTTCCGAGGGCTTGTTTCCATTTCTAGTGCCCATCAAATCACTGTAGCAAGAGCTGCATTGCAAAGCCAGCCAAAATGGCTTAAACTAAAAGTTATATGTAAATATTTTCCTTCTGTATCCATCAAAAAGTCCCTGCCATCTCGGTACCATCCCATTCTCAAAACACTCTGTGTCCCAAAAGTCTGTCAAGATGAGTGCAGGCTCTGGCCACTTCATTTGCTCCATGCCATGGACATTTTCTTACCTGCTGGCGAAATTGCCTTGACATTTTCTAATGTATAACACCTACTGACGTGTTCTGGACACCCCTGTACAGTACGTGGAATTCTTGACTCAGTTCATATGTGCCAGGGAGTAAATTCTCCATATGAAAATGATAAAATAGAGAATATCTGCCACAGGAAAAAAGAAGAGGAGGATCCATACTGTAAAGTCAGAATTATATCAGAAAAGTCTATGTGTTAAGAGATAAATAATTCAACACAAGAGGCACTATTTGTAGACAGAAATGAGCAGAGTATAAGCCAAGCCCATGTTAAAATTGACAAAAGTGACAAAGAATTCTTTAGAATATTAGAGGTTATTTTAAAAATACATTTGTGAAGACGATGATCAAAGCCCTTGGTCAAGGCCTGTTTTCAGACATCTCTTAAACTAGGCACTCAATTACCCTGTCCCTTTTCCACCAGCTCCCCCGTTCCAACCCTTCTTTTGAAATATTCACAGTCCACTTGCTAATTGGATAGTTGAGGGGGGGAGTTTAGCAACCCTAGTCCTAATTGGGTTATAAAAATAGCAGAGCATTTCAGTGGGACTGGAGAGTCACTGGTAGTGATGATGAATACTTTCAAGCTTCCAGTGATAAACAGCCTGCTGCAGCACACGTACCATAGGTCATCGCCACTGGCCTGTGAGGTATAGTTTTCTTCAGTTACTCAAAGGGTGCAGCTCTGTCTTCCAGAAGAAATAGGATGTTTAATTTCTTTAAAATCTGGTTGAACTTATCATTCTAATTAGATTGCTAATAAAGGTTTAAATTGTTGCTTTCTTAGATGTGCCCAGCTACCTTCTAATTGCATGCCAAGTGGATTTTATGCAATTAGTGTCCACCCTCTGTGAGGGCTGCTATCTCTGTGTAGAGGCCACCAAGGCTGTATTAGCCTTCCAAGAAACCTTAAACTTAAGTGAGGAGACTATTCCTATGGTTTTTTTTAAAGAAGTTCATAATTACCACTGAGGACCTGATTGAGTAGGAAAGGGGCACAATACAGAGGAATCCTTCTGTTCAATATGGTTTCTTCTCAAATGCTGTTAATGAAAGATGTGGAAATTGAAAGCTAGCTCTAGTGTGTAGTGTATGAAGTATTTTAGGATGTTCAAGGGAAAGATCCATAATCGCCTTTAAGTATGTAGGACTTTTTCCACAAGCCACTAAATGCATGAGGTCTTTGTGATATTATCAGAACAGATTTTCCCGGTCTAAACATAACAAAATGAAGCAATATTCTCTCGCCCACCCTAATTTTAATCATGCATATGTACCTTGATAGATTTTTTTTTACCTCATTTAAAGGCTCTTTCAAGAGAATCGTAAAAATTGGGTTACAGTGAATTCATTTTGGACTGAATTTACTTTGAGATATTCCAGATTGAGGAGGTGGAAGAAGAAATTTACAGAGATAAACTGCTTTGTATTATTTCCTAGAGCTTGCTAAAATTTAAGCAATAGCAGAGATGTATTCACTTGTTAATAGCACTCGCTCCAAAAGCTTATCTAGGTAGTCTTTTAATTAAGTTACTCTTCTTGCATTGGTAATTTACATATCTCATAGTCTTTTTATTCCTAAGTAAGTCACAACATTACATAGACTTTTGTTAAAATAACTGTTGTTCTTGGAAGATGTTTTATGTTAATTATAAATAATATTTTTATTTGGTCTTTACAAAGGATTTCTTGTTGCAATCACAGTTATTGTTGACTGGATGCCAGATATTGTGCTAAGAACCAGATCCACGTGGTATTAGAAAAGTCTGAGTTTTATAATCAGTGTGGCAATTGGCATAACGAAGTTATCTTCTTCAAACATGTACCTTCATTACAAGCTTCCAAAAAGTGGCTGAGACTGGATTTCCAAAGCTACACATGTTGCAAATGGTTGAATAAAAAAAATCTATTTAGCTTCTGGAAGAGGCCAGCCAGCACCTTGCAGCCCGCACAGCAGCCCTTGCCTTCTCATAGCGTGGTCTGCCGACACGAATGCTCCTGGCACGGGTATAAGAATAACTCTAATGGCAAGGGATGATTTAAGCTAGCAGCACATTGCATTTTCCCACTGGAAGCAGAGGCTGTTAAAATGTCATTTTCAGGAACAAAAGGGTTTCTTGAATGTTGAAATGGTGTCATGACATGTCTGACATTAATACTTAATTGGAAAATATGAAAAGATTTGGCAAAGGTGACAGTGGAGGAAAGTGGATGTTTAATGAGGACTTACTATGTGCTAATTGGCCTACTTAATATAACCTCAAGTGACTTAAATTTCACAATGACCCTAAGATGTTGGGATGCTGAAAGTAGATGACTTTACAGTGTTACAGTATTACAGTCTGCCTCACCCAAACCTCCGACTCTGTCATTATCAGAATAAAGACACCTTCATTTTTTGTCAGGGATTGCAGCTAATGCTCCTGTAGCGACCAGGGGTTTTTGCTAAAGAAATGACTGCAGCTCTGTGACAAGGAAATGAGTCCTTTCATTCTGAAGGAGAATGTGCTGTATAACTTGCTTCCTACATTCCTATCTCCCAGGCAGCAGAGCCTTGGAACTAATCTAAGGACTCTCTTCAAGCCTGGCCCTGCTGAACGCCACTGCCCAGGGAGCCAGCCCAGAAGCAAAGAGCTCACACTTGATGTCTGACTGCCTGGGTTTAAATCTCATCACCTTTACATGTTGAATCTGGCCCAGAGCAAGTCACTTAGCCTTTCTTGGCCTCAATTATCCTTGCCAGAAGCAGAAATGTGACAGAAATTTGACAGTTTGTGACATATCTCACAAACTTGTGACAATTGAATGCAAGAGTACCTGTGAAACATACATAGCATAATGTCTGATACAGGATGAAGCCTTGATAAACAGTAATTATGTACAGGACCACATGTTATAAAATGCTCACTGTCCTTATAAGATGTGACATTATTATTCACACAAATAAGGAAAGAAACTGCTTGGTTAGACCCTCCATCTTTGTTTCATGTCTGAGCTTACCTCACACTAAAGGCTCTCTTTTCTGTATGTTTCAGTCAGTAATCAGAAAACTTGGCCCTAGTGTGCCAGGACTTCTGTGAACCCCAAGAGGGGAGGAGTGATGGAAAGTGATCAGAATGGTGGCTCTAAAGGTAGAACTTGGCTTTAAGTTTTGCTTTTTTTAAGATAACTCGTCAATGGCCAGAATTTAAAGGACACAACAGTCTCACTAGGATGTAAGACTATATCCTAAATGCAAGATCTTACCTAGAATATAAGTGAACTTCAAGCTTCATCTACATTGTGATTTTTTACCATCATGCTAAGTCATGTGTGCGTGCAGACATGTGTGTGTGTGTGAGTTTGTGTTCTTGTACCCCCGCAAGACCTCCTGATGCCCTGTGCAGGAGGGACTACATGTCCACTTCAGGTGAGGAAGTTGATACGTGGTGAAATAATGCTCTTGCTCAAAGGTATTTAGTGACAGAGACAGGATATGCCCCTTCCAAGCTCTGTTTCCTTCCGTTGCTCTCCCGAGCCTCCAAGTGGTGTCAGCTATTAACAGATAGTTAGCATGGTTACCAAGAGAGATAGTTAGTGTTCTGGATCTAGCCACTGTGCTGACCAGGAATTCTGCAATCTAAGCCCTCCTTCACTCATCTATTGCTTGCAGTGGGGAAAGTGTGGCATATTTAAAGTTAGTGGTTATACCATGTGTTACTTATGATGCAGCTAAAGACGTGAAACAGCATGGTGTGAAACGCAAGGGCCTGCAGAGTGCCTGCCTAAGGCATTGGCAAAGTCAGACTGCAAGCGGCCATGGAAAAGGACGGGCAGTGGAAATACTCTTGGCCTATTTCTGGTCTGAGTGCTATATGTTG
>NDGN011453428.1:0-11099 GCA_002564285.1 Tympanoctomys barrerae
CTTTAACTGTTTATTAATATTTATGAAAGTGAGGCAGAAAGGAGGAGGGAAGTAAATAGGAAGAAAGGGGGAAGGATGGAAAAAAGAGGAAGCTAGTTCAAGGATACAAAAATGATTGACTCCTGATAATTAGGACATAACATTTTGTTCTGAGAGTTAATCTATATAAGAAATTTATAAAGGATAAGATCAAACTATGCAAAGTCATGTTAAAGTGACAGTATATATTCTTAGCCAAATCATACTCATATCAGTAGTTTTTTTACCTTGTTGATGATCACTGTCACTTGAGATACCTGCAAATATTTAGATTCCTAGACCCTTACAAAGACCTAATAAATTAGAATTTCCAGCAAAGCAAGAAGAAGAAGAAGAAGAAGAGGAAGAGGAAGAGGAAGAGGAGTAGGAGGAGGAAGAAAAGGTCTGTATATTTCTTTACCAATTCCCAGGTACATTTTGGAGCAACCAGTTTCAGTCTGTTCTGCAGACTGGAACCACAGTTCCACTTCCATGTCTGAAAAGTATTACCATATATAAAGAACAGGGAGTTGGTTCAAGAATGACTGGCCAGCAAAGGGAATGTGCAGAAAGGGGCTCTCTGGTTCACAGAAGAAGCCTGGAGCTTCCTAACAGTGTATGACATTCCCCTAGGCCACAAGGAAAATAAATTTCTATTGAGGATACAGAGATCCCAGATAAGCAGAGCCTGATGTTGTTAAACATTTCAATACTATAATTGCACTTGTCAAAGTTTCCTCCTCACTGAGCAACCTTCTGATGATTCTGAGTCTTCCCATGCAAATGGTCCACAGGGAGAAGGGGGCAGACAGGACCATGTGTTTCCCATTGTAAATTAATAACCTGGCACACTGGCTATGCATCATTCTCCTCTGGGCAGCATGAGTCAGCATCCCTGAGTCTGATGGAGTCAGAGCTTGTGCCAGGATCAAGTTTCTAGTGTTGCAAAGCTGAGAGCTTGACCCTGGCCACAGTAAACTCACAGGAGCAAATGTGTCCCATGCAGGCTCAGGAAGTCAGCCTATCAGTCCCTTCTGGAGAAGGACAGTGAGAGGGAATCCATATCCCAGAGAAACACACACACAAAAAAGTCTGTGCAGATTACTATGTGCACAGACTGAGGAAAAGAGGTAGGCTTCTCATAAACATAGGTTTTTTTAAAGTTGTACTTTTCTCAAAGGGTTTCTATATGCTTTAGCTCATCTGCAGCAATGCTGGGATGTAGATTAGGTATATATTGTTACTTTTCTTGTATTTGAGATAAGGAATCTGTGTACACAGGCACTTCCAATGTAGATGGCACAGCAGGGACCAGAATCTGGGTCTTCTTACTCTTCTACACATTTTTTCTCTTCTCCTCCCACTTAATAAAGAGCTAAACAGCCCCCTAAAGGAGCATTAAAAATACCTGGGACAGAATTGGATTGTGTCTTCATGTGTGTATTCAGGGAGTCGGAAGGTACTGGGCCAAAGACAGATGTGGAAGGACAGCATAAAGAACATCAAAAGAGAAGTCAAGTCAACACTGGCAATAAGAAAACACACTCAATTTATATCTCATCCAAGAGTATTGGAGACCAATTCAACTGAATTAAAGAGCAATCAAGTAGACACCTACTATGTGCAAAACCTCACATGATAAATTCTACCAAGAGAAGTAGAACTTAGAAAAGAGCATATTTAAACGTGCATTTCAGAGTGGTGAAGAGTGACCCTTCAATATTTATTTTTCTTTAATGGCAACAGGCAGAACAATCTACAACCACAGCATTTAAGAGGAAGTGGAAAAAAGGGAGAAGCTGACTGTGGTTAGGACTCTAGTGGCCACTTAGAAATTCTGGCTTGGTGACATGTCATCAGGAATGAATATTTGTGTAAAATCCTTCTTGGGTAAATAGGAGAATGTGGTGTTGTCCATAGCGTTCCATCGCTGCATTTTATCTTAGTTGTTTAAGTATTGGGTGACTTCAGTGACAGTTTCTAAAATAAACCATTTTTTTAAAAAAGTACTTAGTATAATATCATGAAGACAAATTGCAGATCCAGAGGTCCAGGAATTGTGAAAGGGGCAGGCCCCTAGACTACTTTTTTTTTCTCCTGTTTCGACATGGCCCCAACATGATTCACAGCTGGACTATGGGGCTCCAGCCAGACCTCCGCTAACGGCCCAGACACTTTCCCATGTCTTGTTTCAGTCTTCATGATTTGCTAACTTGTCGATCTGGTTTTCATTTTATAAATCTATGCCTTGTATTGTGAGCACTCTGTAGCAGCTCAAGGAGAGGGAGTTAGTTGCCTATTCCCTACCCTGTGGGTTCATGTCTGGCTGGATCAGCCTCCCACCTCTGTGGCTGAGTCATCAGGCTCAGTCTATTCAGACAGATGGAACTTCTATTTAGGTATTTTAATAGCATGTAGTTAAGATACCCTATTGAGAGGCTGATCTGACAGTTTGATGAAGTGTGGCTGTGCTGAGAAACCAGACTCACTAGGAACACTTTTAGCCCCCAAACTAGATAATCTGAATCAATTCAACAAGTATTCAACCTAAGGGCCTACTGTGCACCAGTGTGTGCTCAGCACTGAGTTAAGAGAGCCAGGAAAGCGACGACTTATTTGGCACACAAGGACTAGGAAGCTTCTACTTTCTGTGAGGAGAAATAATACAAGGACAGATGTCTATAAATATCTTTACCTGCCTACTATGTGACAGGAATTTGAGCAAGTAAGCAGCTAAATCATTAGGGTAACAGCCACAAAATTTCTTTTATGTCAAGCCTACTTTAAGCAGTTCAAGAAGAAACAGTTTGCTTTCTCTTGTGATGAGAAAAACAAAATGAACATCTAATATTCGGTGAGCACCTCAGTCGAACGTACTTCTCAATGCACCACCCTCCACTTTGATCACTGCCCTACCTTTGTGTGATTTCCATTCTTTGACTCTGCTATACAGAACTTATTCAACAATGATTTTATTCTGCTCAATTTTTTTAATTTTTATTTTTAAAACAATACAAAATAGTAATAAAAAATAGCATTAGAAACAACACAAAATATCATTAACCAAAGTAATAGGAGTTCAACAATGGCTTTTGTATTGCATGATGTTATTTTCCAATCAGTTGTTTAGGTTACCAGATACACTGATTTTTTTTTTTTTTTTTTAAAGATCAAATCTGGCCTTTTCCCGGACTTCTACTCTCAATTTCAAACAATAATGCTGCCTTTCTTTAATAGTTTTTCACTGTCAGTACCATGACTTTTGAATCTCTGAATCTTCAGTTAGTGACTAATAGACTATACCATCTTGAGCGGATCATGAATCTGTAAGATTTGTGAGACTGGCTATTCAACAGTATTCTCTGAGAGTAAGCTTTTTAAGGGTAAGGTCAATTTACACAAGTTCATTTCATCAATATTCATTCAACACCTACTTTGCACCATATCATAGTTGCTAGGGAAACAAATACAAATAAGATTCTTGCTTTCAAGGAGCTTACATATATTATAGCTGCTATTTTGAAATGGAACATAATTTCTTTCTGGAAATTTGCATAATACCAGATACAGCATGTCTTTATAAATAGATGCCATTATTACCTATTATTTCTTTGAGACTGGTTGGAAGAGTGGAAAATAAAAATAGAAATCAAGAAAATTGAGACTTTTAAAATGTTTATGAAAACAGGAAACACAAAACCCATCTCAAATGGCTTAAACAAAGTGGATTTATTGGCTCTCCTAACTGAATAAGTCTAGGGCTCAGGCAATGATTTGTTATGATTCAGTTAAGGCTTTGGCTTCATTTCTTCATGATTCTTTTGGTTCTGCTCTCCCTGTCGTCTGGTTTTATCCTCTGCCTAGCAGAAAAATGACTATAGTAATTTTAGGTTTCACATTTGTACATAAGATCCATAGAGAGAGTTCATCTTTTCTGGTGGCTCTTAAAAGTGCAAAAACTTCGTTCCTTGAAGCTCCAATAATCCTTCCTTATCATCTCAGTATACAAGTGAGTCCAGAGCCTTTTTCTCAATCAAGCTTTTGGCCACAGAAATCTGTGGCCTGGTCAGTTTAGGCAAAATTCCTGGGAGAGGCACCAGTTACTGTATAATTTAAAAATGCCTTCTTACACAGTGTTAACAGCCAACTTTCAAATCTCAGGGGCTTCGTATAGCAAAAGTCGACTTCTTGCTCTCACTACATGTCTGTGTACATTGGCAGGGGGAGCTCAACCATTAGTCACTCTTGGACCCAGGCTGATGGAGACTTCATTTTGACTTATAGTTAAGCAATCACTACAGCAACAAGGAGGGAACCTTGCAAATTGATCATACACTGGCTTTTAAAGCTTTCTGCCTAGAAGTGACAAGTATCATTTCTGTTCACACTTAATTGGTCAAAATAAGCCATATGGCTACCCTTAATTTCAATAAGCTGGTAAATGCAATCCTACCACATCTCTAGAATTAAATTATCTGAATAATCTAAATTACTGGGCCAGCCTGATAGCTCAGAGGACTAAAGCAGCTGCTTAGGCAGAGCACAAAGGCTGGGGTTCGATCCCTAGTATGTTGAGCCAGCCCTGCCCACAGGGTGTGCTGAGACAGTGATTGAGACTGGGCATGGTGGTACGYACCTGTAATCCCAGCACTTGGGAAGCTGAAAACAGGAGAATCACTATGAGTCTGATCTATGTAATGAATCCCTGTAGACTCTGTAGACACTGTCCTAAATTCAGAAAAAAAAATTACTATGTAATTACACTTGGCTCAATGATGCTTCTCCTGAAGCATGTATGCTTCCTTAGAAAAGGGATCTCCTGGAAAGCACAAACAAACAACAAAAACAAGCATCATTAGGGAGGAAGCTGAGAAGACAACCAAAAAAACGTTGACCAGAGAAGTTCTTTGAGGACAACTTGATTATTAAAGAAACGAAGAGAAGGCAAGATCATGAATATACTGACAAAGATAACGGTGAACAGAACACTACAGAGATCTTAGCAGAAAGGGCCCAGAGGAAAACAGGCAGCAAGGCCAATCGTGTGTGAGATCATTGAGCTATACTTTGCTGCTACACTCGCTAGCTCAGGGAGGAAGGATAAAATGCAGGTCAGGTTTGAGGGGGTGATTAATGATTTGAAGGGCTTTTTTGTGAGGCCTTGGATTGTTGAAGTTGGAGAAGTTGAAGAAGTTATGTGGTTCTAAAATGGTAGGACCAAATCTACGATGTAAGTTGGAATAAAACTCATATTCTTGGGCTAGGGATATAGTTGAACATGAAGTCCTTGAGTTCAATTCTGAGGAACACACACACACACACACACACACACATACACACACACACACACACACACACACTCAAGCTGTACTCTTATACTAGATGCAGTCCTTGAGAAATAACCTACAGGCACAGTAAAATCTTAATTTAGTTGGTGCAGGAAGATGAAAGGGAATCAAATGATAGAACATGGAGGGCAGATGATATGAAAGAGATACTGAAACAAAGATGAGGTTTTAGTCTCACTGGGCCCATAAGGCTAGAGACAGGAGGTCTCCATGGGAGAAGACAGTGTAAGTTTACATTAGACCCATGTTTCTACCCATGGGAGACAACACAATATAAAAGAAATAACTATCTCTGCAGTCAGGAAACTTCGGCATGAGTCTCAGCAGTGACTATAAATAGCCTGAGACGGACAAATCATTATAAACTTCTTACAACTTGTTTTCTCAACTGAAGAAAGAAAATAATAAAGCCTTATCCATCTTCCTCAGGGCTTTATGTGAAGACTGAATGAGATAGGGAAGTCCTGGCTAGACTAAAAAGCCCTAGCATGTCTATGAAATGATAACATTGAAGATTAGTAGGAAAGGAGAGGTTTACAGAGTAACGATGCTATCTCCAGGCCCAGAGGAAAAGACAGAACTGAAGATGAAGTAGACATAAGGGAGCTGATTTTCTTGGACAAGACTTTTAACCACAAGGGATAGAAACCCAATTCAAGTTGGCCTAAGAATAAATTAAAATGTATTGACTCATGTACTAGAAATAATTGGAAGGATAAAAATGGCTGCAAATGTGGCAAGATTCTGGTACTCTCAGATAATGGTTGGAAATCTTTCTCTCTCTCTAACTCTAGTCTCTACCTATTACTCTGTTAGTTTCACTTTCTGGAAAATTGTCCTCAAGTAGTAACAGAGATTGCTCCCAGAAGTTACAGTTCTGCTTCACCAGTTTAGTAACAATAGCAGAGAAATGCATTTTTCTTCTTTCAACAATGATCTGGAGATACTCTTGACTATCTGGCCTGGATCATGCAACCCTCTCTGAATCAGTCACTGTCCCAGACATCAATCCCAGCTGAATCCCATGGACAGGGAGGGAAGGAACACAAACTGAGAGAAGACAGAATTACCCATCCCACCACAGGAAACAGGTTTAAGTGGCTTGCTCTAGAAGTGGTGATGGTAAAGAGGATGCAGGACAGAAGATGCAAAAACAGTCAAGCCAGGATTGGAGGCACAGGCAAAGTATCACTTATGTAGCAAGAAAAGTTCAGAAAGGGACTTGCCAACTACATTTCTGGGGTGGGGGGCTGGTGTAATGAAACAGGTGCTGAAACAGATCTTTGAGTCAAAGAAGGGAAGGACAGTGAGGACATACGTAAAATTCTCCAGATGACTCAATATACATTTTGAGAAGTAGTAGTGTAGGGGAGAAAATTGCCACTGTCACATACTTTCATTTAGTTCTTTGTGGGTGTTTTTGTTCATGCTGGTGGTGGAGAGCGTGAGGTGGGGGTGGGAGGACTGCATCAGTAGGAAGGAGCTAGACTGGTGCTGGAGCCATGGACATAAATGACCATAATATTGTGATGATTTTATAGCTTAATGAGCCTCTGACAAAGGGAGCAAAGAAATTGTGACTAAACTTACTATAAGTTACAGCCTGTCAAAGAAATGCGAAATGTGACTGACATGGCACAGTAGGTCTCTCCACCCACACACCAACATGAAGGCCCACCTTATCTTGCCTCCTTTTCTTCCTCCTAGGTACTCAATTATGTCTGCATGCAGGCACATACCAGCAGGAAAGGATTCTCTTGGAACACTGTCAGAATCACTCTTCAGACCTCCCAGGTAGGTCACTACCCTGAAATGAAAAGCTGCCAGCCTATCATTTTTGAAGCTGGGGCAATAGGGCTGATTAAAACTGATTTCATACTGAGCAAGTACTGTGAGAGGCAATTTAATTCTGGATCCATCTTCTGGATGCTAGCAACTGCCATCACCCTGAGCCCCCAGAGTGGTATAGTTTCAAGTATTTCAAAGAGGGAGGCCTCACCTCCACCCTTAAGCAAGTAAGACACGGGCCAACCTCTGACCCTGGACTTCTTAACAGAGAAGTAGAGCACAGAGATCACAGTTCCATATTAGGAAACTTGAGAGGCAGGATGAACCCACATTGTGATGTAGTCTAAACTATAGGAATAAATGTAAAGGGGAACTTAGAAAAGCTAATTCCTTCTGAAAAAAAAAAAAATCTAGAACTCCTGAATTCTTACCTCATGCACATCTGCTGACACTCTGTCCTTTGTAGCTAGCTATACTAGTCCCAGGAAAATTTCTCTAGTCAAAACCATAAAGTTCTGATATTCTCTTGGGACTGCCATTTCCAAAACAGACATCTTGGTTACTAGTTCTTGGCTACTCCCCACTGAATGACAGTAATTGTGGTACACAGTGCAGGAAGAAGCACTACTTTCAAAAGAATTAGCGTATAGTTACTATACGTAACCCAACAATTCCTAAGCATATACACTCCCTACATTGAAAAGTTACACAAATATTTGTATGTGAATATAAATACAGCAGCATTATTTAATAACCAAAATATAGAAACATCTTAAATTCACATTAAAAACTGAACTGATAGACAAAATTATGGTATATATACAAATAGAATATTCTTCATTCATATATATATATATATATATATATATATGTCTATCTATATATGCAGGGTAGATGCACTTTAAAATATTTTGCTAAGTTAAAAAAACACTAACCATAAAAAGTAACATCTTATAATTCCATTTATATGAAATATTCAGAAAAAGAAAATCCATAGAAACAGAAAGATTGGTGGCTGCCAAAGGCTGGAGTTTAGGGAAGGGGAGAATGGGAACCATGGGTGCTTTTAGATGGTAATAGCATTTCAGAACTAGATAAAGATGGCAGTTACACAACACTGAATATATTGAATGCCACCCAATCATTCACTTCTAAATGACTAATTTTATGACATGTGAATTTCACAGTAAAAAACAAATGAAAAACAAAAAACAGGACACTGACGTCTCTGAAATATATATAATTTTTCCCTTTTATCTCTCTACCTGAGGGGGAAGGTGGGTCAGCTATTATGATTCCATAAGCACTTGCCAAGGCAGGCTGAGTATAAAGAAGAAGGAATCTGGATCTGATATCTTGAAGACAACTACAGAATCACTAAATTATGTTATGGAAAAATAAGATCTCCAGCTGATTTAAAAGTGAAAGAAAAAAAATAGCACAGTCACTTTTCTTTACAAATTGCCTGCTTAAATGATCTTGGGGCTGTGAATGCAGCTCTGTGGTAGAGCCCTTGCCCAGCATATGGTAGGCCCTGGATTTGATCCACGAAGACTGAAGGATAAAAATCTTAATATAGTTGTAGTGGATAAATTAATGTGCAAGCTTTGGGTTAGATGTATTTGTTGAATGTATTTGTTGAATGTCAGGTGGGCTTCCCTGTTGCTGGGAAATGCCCTTTGTTACACAGATCAGAACTCATCATCTGTAAGCATATTATTTTTTTATTATTTTTTAAATGCATTTGGTTGTTACAGGGTCTCACTATGCAGCTCAGACTCACAGTGATCTTCCTGTTTTCAGCCTCCCCAGTGCTAAGATTACAGGTGTGTGCCACTACGCCCAGACTCTGGCCGGCTCAGCCTACCCTGGGGCAGGGCTGGCACAGCACATGGTGCTGGGGATCAAACTGTGGTCCCTGCGCTTGCCTTTAGTTTGCTGAGCTATCTTGCCGGTCTCAGCATTTTATAAAATAAGCTCTAGGCAGATAATACATAACAGCATCACAAATGTTAGGTAAAAATAGTGTCAGAAACTGAAAATAGTGGTCTTCTACATGAGAGTCATAGTTTGCTTACAGCCCAAGCAAGCCTCCACATAATTGTTTATTCATTCTACAAATACATACTGATGGCTCCTTACTAATCTGCCAAACCTTGAGCCACAGATATGAATCCAAATACTACAGTGAAGAAGAAAGATGATGCCTCTGTTCTCATGGGTTTATATTCCAGTGGGGTAGTGGGTGGATGAGGAAGACAGACTGTACACAAAAGGGCTACTTAACATACATTACATATGCATACAAATCACTGGGCTTCCTGCTGTCCTGTCCTAGGACAGGCTCTTAGTTCCTGTAACTCTGGCATGACAGCAGCACTCTCAATGTCATACTACTGGTTTCAGTGGTTAATACAGTGCTTCTCTGTATTCTGCTCTCCTTCAGGAAAAAAGCAAATGAACAAAATGTCCCAACATAACAGCCCTCAACCATTCCCAACAGGTGAGGCAAATTACACTGCGGTTCCTCGAAACAAGGAAAAAAACAAACCAGACCCCTAACTTTCCAAGAGGGTGGCATAGGGGGATGGGGAGGGACAGAGTACACATTCAGGTCAATAGGCTGTGAATGAGGAAAAATTCAACAGTCATTAAGATAAGAGTATGTGTAACTCTAGCACATGAAAATACTCTCAATGGGCGCTGCCCAACAGAAATAAGCAATGCAAGCTACAAATGTAAGCCATTCATGTAATTAGTGCTCTAATTACATCAAAAGTAGAAAGAAATAAATGGAACTGATTTTAATAGTATTTCTTCTTTAACCAACTGTATCTAAATAATTATCTTTCCAAAGCATGACCAATATAAAAGTTTTATTCTCATCCTATCTTTAGAAATACAGCACATGTATTATGTATTTATAGCACATTTTATTTTAGACTGGATACATTTTAAGTGCTTGATAGCCACATGTAGCCAGTGGATACCTTTCTGAACAGTGTAAACCCCAAGTACTCAGTAAATTCTCTTTTCCATAAACATTTAATCTAATGGCTCCCAGCACTGAAGCATCTAGATGTCTAGCTGTGCCCTAGAAACTATATTCCAGCACCCCCTACTGATAGTACTGGAGACATAGCCCTAGGTACCATGAATCACAAGTGAACATAATTAACTGATTAAGAACACAATTTCATAATCTGTATTCAGGCAGAAACAAAATGCTTACTTAGTCTTGGAGAAAAGGTCACACTCTTTAGTGCTGATTCATCTGTCCATGTCAATGTTCACTGACCAGCTACTATGAACCAGGAGTAATTCTGTCTGCTAGTATCCTGCCCTCAAGAGGCAGATAGTCCTTTAGGGTATGGGGTAATAGACATACACAGGTAAGGTACAAATGAATTGATTTTAAATAATAATTTTACAATAAATAAATAAGACAGTGAATGGAAGAAATCACTTTGAAGGCACAGCTGTTTCAGCTTCTCTGAGGTGGCATTTAAGCTGACAATAATATGAATACCACTGGACAAGAGTGTTTCATGCAGACAATACAGCTAGACAAAGACCTAAGGCATGAAAAAAAAGCATATTTGAGAAACATGGAGAACTGTAATATGGTCTGAGTAGCTAATGAATTGCAGAGCATACATGTAGCCAAGCCCACTTCATATAGGAAAGGGTAAAAGATTTGAAAAATCAGTGAAAGATATTGGGCAAGGGGTTAAGCTAATGTGATTTCCTGGTTTTTTAATCCTGTGTGGGGCAATGGTTAAAATTTGTGGTGGTGGGA
This sequence comes from Tympanoctomys barrerae, assembly GCA_002564285.1. Taxonomy (NCBI): domain Eukaryota; kingdom Metazoa; phylum Chordata; class Mammalia; order Rodentia; family Octodontidae; genus Tympanoctomys; species Tympanoctomys barrerae. The sequence goes on from NDGN011453428.1 coordinate 10,954, forward strand.
AAGGGTGAAAGTAAGGAGACAAGATGGGCATTGCTGCAGCGCCACAGTCAGCACTGCTGAGAATAAGGTGGTGTTGGTAGATGTTATGAGGTCAGATTTAAAATATATCTTCAATTTATCAGCAAGGCCTGTCAGCTCTATCTTCA
>NDGN011453437.1:0-19208 GCA_002564285.1 Tympanoctomys barrerae
GTCTTTACTCATCTGTGCTTGTCTCCTGATTCCCACCCATTCCCCAGGGCTGAGAAGGAGACCAAAGCCAAGGTGGAGAAGATCATGGAGATCCAGGACCTCACCACTCAGATTGTGAATATCAAAAGGTGAAGGCAGAGGCCTCTCTCTAATTTCCTCCATCGCTTGACCCACAACCAAAGGGATCTCACTGTCATGTAATCCTCTTTGAGGTATCTCTCAGAGGCTCAAATCCTTGCTGGACGCTGTAGCTTATTTTCAGATGGGGGGACTGAGGACAAGAGAAAATCAGTGATTTTCCCAAGGCCACACCACCACAATGAAGGACCAGTTTGGCTCAGGGGTTCCCTGGGCTCTAGCTTGAGAATGGCAGTCAGAGTGCCTGAGATGGAAAGGAACATGCAGATCTTTCAAGCCCACAGCTCTGTGGGCTCCAGTCACCTCTGCCCTTTCCCCAGTATTCAGGGCTTCTGTACCTGCTCCACAGAATAAGTTGCCCACCACAGTAGAGGGCCATACTAGAGGGCCAGGCACAGCCAGGCCTCACAATGGATGGAGCCTGACCTCAGCCTTCCATCCTTGGGCCTAGTGAAATCTCCAAACAGGAAGACACTCTACGTAATTACAGAGCCTATAAGGATTTCCTGTATAAGATTTCACCCAAGGAATGGCAGGATGAACAGGAGAAGAAGCGACTGGCTCTGAAAAAGGCCAGGGAGGTTTCTGAGACTGCCAAAGAAGGGAGTGTATCCTCCATTCCAGTGGACAAAGGTAGTGGAAAAGAGACTGGGGATCTTCAGGGTGGGCTCTGCTGTCAGTGTACAAAGATCTTGTGCCCTACTGGCAGGGGCCACAGGCTGGCTGTTTCTACCTTTTGTGGCCCACCCGGGCTCTACATGGGACAGTGCTCACCCTTTAACTTCCCCTGGGCCTGTCCTGAGCATTTGCATGGGGATATGGCCAGTGCTCAGACGAATCCAGGAATGTTCCTCTTTAGCACCTTTGAGACAGGGGTAATCAAGTGAACCTGGATCCTGGCTGATTCCATCTGGGATCCTTCCTTTGTTTCTGTTAGGACCAGGGAATAAGGCCAAGATGGTCTCCCTGTGGGCCAAAGGTATGTGGCTGTCCCAAGCTGGAAGGGGCCCTATAGCCCAGACCAGAGCCCATGGAAATGATTCACCTGCTTCCTCCAGAGGCTCAGGGCTTGAAGAAGCCCTGGAAGCTTATGCAGACAGGGAGGCTGGGGCAGACCCCATCCAGCAGCAGCAGCTTCCAGCCTACCACTCAGCCCAGTGTGCCCAGTGGGTTGGACTCCAAAGGGTAAGTGGCCTTGTGGGGGCCTGGAAGGGGCTGGGGCCTAGGGTGAGAAAGCATTCCTGATGGTCCCTAGGGATAGTAAAGGCAACCAACTAGAAGAAACATACTGAAAGACCCTCAGAGTCTAAGAGAAGGGCCAGCATGACATACAGGGTTACATGAGAAATGTCCAGGGTCAAAAGGTGGAAGGAGGATCATGGGCAAGGACGTTTATGGTTGCTTCCCAGGAAGGAGCCAGTGAGGTGAGCCAGCAGGCCGAGGACAGGCTTGTTTGGAAGACATCAGGCATAGTGCTGTCTTTGGTGGTCTGGGGCTATCCCTGGGGAAGAGTGGCCAAGTATAAGAGCCCAGTATAGGAAAGTGTGGACACTGGAGAGATAGTGGCTTTGTGACAGAAAAGCACTTTCCAGGATGAATTACCACCTTTAGGAATTGGGTAACCTGGGGGGAGGGGTCCCCCTGTGGTCAACAAAGACACAGGTGCCAGAGCTTCAGAAATACTAGAGCAAAGAGAATACTAGAGCTACCACAGGAGAAGTGGCATGCTGGGTGGTTTGTTTCTTGTTCCTTGGTGCTGGGAATGGAACCTAGTGTTTCAAATATGCCAACCAAGTGCTCTACCACTGAGCCACACCCCCAGCTCTCATGTGTGTGTGTGTGTGTGTGTGTGTGTGTGTGTGTGTGTGTGTCTTTAATGTATTTAGTACAAGGTCTACAGGGACTCACTACACACATTGGACTTGTAGTAATACTACTGTTTTCAGCCTCCCAGGCACTGGGATTATAGGAGCACACCACCATGCCCAGTCTCAATCGCTGTCTCAGCATGCCCCAGGGGCAAGCCTGGCATGGCATGCCAGGTATCAAACCCTGGCGGCTGTGTCTGCCTAAGCAGGAGCTTTAATCTGCGGAGCTATTCGGTCGGCCCTTCTTTTTACTTCAGACTGGTGCACTTTATACCTTGTTTAAGAAATCTTTGCTGATCCAAAGTCACTAAAATATTTGACTGTCTTCTCAGGAAACTTAGTGTACACATTTGAGTGAGAACAGTGGTGATGATGGCAGGGTATGGGGGAGAAGTGGGTGTGGGGCTCTCAAGCCTCTTTTTCATCTCCTCCTCTCCCTTCCTCTGTCATCAAAGGCCTGATTATCTGTTCATCCTGCTCTGTCCCATTCTCTTTTCTCCCTGGCTTATGACTACCTGGGCCCCTCCTAGTATTTTGTCTCCATCTGCTCCTAAATGCTACACCACAGGCATGTTGGTGACCACCACTGGTGACACTGAGGCTGGGCCAGGCACATGCTGCATGTGAACTGTAGCCCCTGTGACCCAGCTGGGGAACAATGATTGCAGTATTTGGGAGCAGAAGTTAAGAGGTTAAATATAGCATCCTGCTTCCTTTTCCTGGGCTGTTGCTGCAGGCCAGAACTCTCTGTTGGGGGAGTGGTTGAGAGGACAGGTATGGATCACAGTGTCCTGGCTTTGAATCCTGGCCCCTCCATCTACTAGCTGATGACCAGAGTAGGCTATGAGCTGCACAAGACTCATAAATGATCTAGGCCACACTCAGTGCTATTCAGGGTCAGTGAGAGGTGGCCTGCATGTTCCAAGACTGAATGGGCCTTTCCTGGGCAGATGGGGCAAGAAAGGCCTCAGAGACTGCTCTCAGAAAACAAATGGTCAGGGAGAAAGGCAACTCATTCAGGTGCAAAGGGGCTGAGGTAGGGCCAACACCTAGAGAGAGGGGAATGAGCTCACAGGTCAGGGACACAGTGACCTCTGGGGTGTGGAGAGGAGAACTGCTGATTACAGCTAGAAAGTGTCCTCTGATGGCTGGGATACCCCTGGCATATGTCATGTTGGTGCTATGTCTGGGCACTGAGAGGGAGGGCAAGGATGAGGGAGATGCTCCATCCACGTCTTCAGGTCTCTGCCCACTGCTCACTTCTGGCCTCCCAGGCTGGTCCAGGGATCCCTGACCTCACCTCTTTGCAGGTCCAGCTCTACCCTCCCATCCCTCCAGTCTCAGGAGGACACTGACAGCGAAGGAGAGGTCAGTAGCCCAGTGTTGCTTCTCTCCCTCCCCCTCCTCCCCTCACCCACCAGACCCCTCTCCCACACGGCCTTCTCACAGGAGCTGCCACTGTACTTCACGGAACCCCACCAGCTCCTGGATGTCTTCACAGAGCTGGAAGAGCAAAACCTGTCACTGATCCAGAACACACAGGAGATGGAGGAAGCCTTGGATGAGCTGAAACTCACCTTGAAAAACACACAGGACCGGATGTAGGTCCCAGGCAGCAAGATGGGTCCCATCCCTGGCTATTGTCCTGGGATGTGCTACACCACTTGCAGGCTTGGGCAGGCATGTCCCCTTGACAGGACTGGGGCAAAAGTAGGACCCTGGACCCCACCCAGAGGTTGAGGGTTGGCTCAACCAGAGCCACACAGGTTGACTGGTCCCCATTCTAGAGCAGCCAGACCACAGGGAAGCATCACAAGGAACTCCCAATTGAGGTGCCTTCTACTACTGATGCCAGGCTCCTTGGGGGTCTCACAGGCCTTGCCTGGGATGTTGAAGGACCACAAGAATCTGCTGCTAAGACCTTTGGTAGTGCCTTTATGCTATGTTCCGAGGCACTCAGGTAGTCAGCTTGGATAGGGCTGAAGGCTAGATGGGGCAGTCACATGCCACTGAGAAGTGTCAGCTGGCCAAACCCAACCCTGGAGCAGGCCAAACCTCCCACCCTATTCCTTAGGGCTGTTGGGAAGGGTGTCCTGCTGTTTCTGGGGCTGCCAGCACAATGGGAGTAGCAGGAGGCACAGCCATGTGCTGGGTCACATGGCACAGTGAGTCAGTGCTGTTCCAGAGGGGGTGCAAGGCTGGAGTGGATGGCGTCTATAAGGGACAAACCTAGAACTCTGCCTCAGGTGGCAGAAAGAGTATCTTAGAGGAAGGAAGGCTGTCCAGTGTGGCAAGAGTTCTTGTCCAGTGTGGCTGGATTACACTCATCTGAGGCCACCATTGAGGAAAGACCTGTTTCCAAGAACACTCATGAGGTTGTTAGCAGGATTGTTTCTCACTGGCTATTGGTTGGAGGTCACTAAGCCTTCTTACAGACGTGTGCCACCCTGCCTAGGTTTGCTGCTCAGACATTACTAGGCTGGCTTTCTGACACTGGAGCTTGCTTCTTCAGAGTGCTAGGAAGATGGAGTGGTAATCTACTGTAAGCTAACTACAGAAGTGACATCCTGAAGCTGAGCACTAAGATCAAGATCTGTCTCTGTCTCTCTGCCTCTGTCTGTCTCTCTGTCTCTGTCTCTCTCCCTGACCACCTCCATAGATAACTTCATCTGACCTTTGTCTGTCTTCTTTGCACAGATAACCCCTCTAGCATATCCACTGCAGAATGTCAGGAACTGCATAGATGAATTACTCAGTAGCAGTATAGCCTGGGGAAATGAGAATGTTTTGACAAAAATAGTTTTTCTTCAGGTTGGCAGAACTGGAAAGTAATGTGACCAGGTGATAAAGGTCAGCTGTGTGCAATCTGGCCAGAACCTTCTGTGAGAAGGTGTGCTGTAGTCTGCCATTACTCATCACTAGCCTTTATAAACTGCTCCTAAGTCACCTTTCATCAGGTTAGTCCTCTTGGCTGGTCCTCCACTGTGAAACAGAGATTGAAAAACACTTTTGTTCATAATACAGTTGCCAGGGTCAGTATGAGCTAATATCTACCATGATGATTTGCCTTAATGTTTTTCATAGGGTACAAGTGCTATCCTTATTTCTTGTAGTGCCCCTGACAGGAACTGGGCACCAGTGAGTATCATCTGATATACAGGGATGGGGCCAGGGGGCTTTAGGCACCCCACAGTGGTCATCTAGGTGACTGGCTCCTGGATCTGAGGGACATTTAGTTTTTCCTCAATTTCTGTGTCAGCTGTAGGACTTTCTGCATGCCCTTTACTACTGCAAGGAAGTTTACTTCTACTTGTCAAAAGTTTTATTTTGAATATATGTCACATTTTTTAGGCTGTGTTATTTATATATTTGTGAATTTTTTCTACAGTTTAGTGTAGTGAGTTGCATTAATTGATTGATTTGTGAAAAGCGTTGCATTCCTAGGATAAATATCACTTGATTAAGGTGTTTAATGTTTCTTCTCTTTTTTTAATAAATAAATTTAAGACTAAATAATCTGATTTCTTAAGAAAAAGAAATAGGGCAATTCAGATTATGTTTCACCTTAGATGAATTTCTGTAGTTTACACCTTTTGAGAAATTGATCATTTATCTGAGATTCCAAAATTAAGCACAATTGTACAAATGTTGATCTTAGTTTATGAATGCAATATAGTATAAAAAGATTTCTTAAATTTATTTATTTGGTACAGGGTCTTGCCATGCAGTTTAGACTCATAGTGATCCACCTGCCTCAATCTTCCCAACACTGGGATTATAGGCATGTGCCACCATGCCCAGTTTTGGTTGCTGGCTCAGGCAGGGCACGTATGGCATGCAATGCCAGGGATTGAACCCAAGTCCTTGAGCTCACCAGGCAGATGCTTAGACAGCTGAGCTATCTCTCTGGCCCAGATTTCTTTCCTTTGGTTTTTGTTTGTTGTATATTTGGTACAGGATCTCAATATGCAGCTCAGACTTATAGCCATCCTCCTGTTTCAGCCTCCCCAGTGCTAGGATTACAGCTATAAATATGGGTCCAGTACCACTCTATAGGGTCCTAGGGTGTCCATACCTGAGAATAATTTCTTTTAAAGACTTGGAGTTTCTTCAGTAGTGGTTTTAATCCTGGCAGAGACTTTTATACATCCCGAGAAAGCATTTGTAATTACCAGAAGATATGTAAAGTTTCTGGCAGTCTAGGGAAGGACAGTAAACTTGCCAGTCTTCTGAGTAGGCTCCCTTAATTTGTATAGCTTTTAATATTTGGTCTTGAGGGTGGTCTGTTCTTGGGGTTATTAATTTTATGTGAAGGGCAGCTGCATGTGACCAATTATTTTGGGTGAGGGTATGGTAATCATAAGCTGTATAAGCCATTTGTATGCCACCTGTTTCCCTCTGTGTCCTTCCTTGGCAATCAGAATGGCCATTGCTTTAAGAAACAATAACAGTCTACAATGGTTTTCAGACCATCCTGGGTATTGCCCTTTGTAAATCCCTCTTTATAGCCCTTTCCTTTTCTTTTTCAGGACATACTAGTTGATAGCTCAAGGGCTTAGGGGGTGCAGGATGCACAACCATTGTCAAAATATCCCTTCTGCAGCCTATCAGCTTGTGGCTATATCAGCTTTTTTTTCTCCTCATGGTTCCCCCTCACTGTGCTGATGTTCTTTATAGTGAATAATCACTACCCTTTGAGTAATAGCTGCACTGATTTGAACAACTTTGGTATAAGAGTATGATACTTGATTCAGTTGTTCACTGATTTTAGCACTCCTTTCTTTAATGTCTTGTGGCCATCATGACATTAGCACATCTGCAGCCAGTGTAAATACTGATTGCCTTTCTTTTCCTCAAAATAAGCACCCACATCAGAGCAATTACCTCAACTTTTTGGGCTGAGGTCTCTATCTATAGAAACAGATTTTCAATTTCCCCCATTGAGACAACTACATATTCCTCCATTTTATTTATTTATTTATTATTTGTTTGTTTATTTATTTATTTATTTATTCTGTATTTTAGGGAAGGGTCTACAGGGTGTTCAGGGTCTCACTATGAGATTACACTCATAGTGATTCTCCTGTTTACAGCCTCTCAACAGCTGGGATTATAGGCATGCACCACCATGCCCAGTCTCATTCACTGTTTCAGTGTGCCCCAGGGACAGGGCTGGCACAGCAGGTGCAGGGAATTAACCAAGGACCCTGGGTGCTTTAATCCACTGAGCTATCTGGCCGGCCCTGTTTGTTTTTTGCTTTGTTTTGCGTTTTTTTTTGTTTTGTTTTGTTTTGTTTTTTGAGATATGAACTCACTATATATTTCAGGCTGACCTTGAACTCATTATGTAGCCCATGCTAGACTCAAACTCACAGTGATTCCCCCTACCTAAGCCTCCGGTGTACTGGGATTACAGACACATATCACCACACCTAGCTTTTCCATCCTTTCTTGACATAACTACTAGCATCTGTAAAACATCCTTCTGCATTTGGTAGGAGTTCCCTTTTAAGACCAGACTTGTTTCAGTAGACTTGGTCAGTAATTTCTGTATATCTGTGGTCTTTCTCATGGGGCCCAATGTATAGTTGTGTGGCTAGGTTTAAGTTGCACAGGATTTAAAAGTATCTCTGGGTAATCTAACAGCATGGTTTGGACTTGACTTCCCCGGGGGACAGACATTCCATTTCTTTAGTCCTAAGAACTGAACTTGGTGGTAGTGGTAGGGTTCCATACCACAAAGGGATGGCCAATGTCAATTTACTGGCTTCTTTTCTCGGGTTATTGCTAGCAGTGACCTTAGGCAAGAAAACATCTGGTCTAATTGTTTGGAGAAATAGGCTACCACTTCAACTAACAGTCACATATTTATAAAGAGGCAATCTCATGCCTCTTTATAGAGGTCAGGCAACCGCAGGGTAGGCACTTGAAGTAGCTAATGTTTTAAGCCCCAAAACCTGTCCACAGGCACCTGCCCACTCAAAAGGGACACTGTGTTTGCCTATAGTTTTTTATATAGGAGTTTTGTTTAGACCAAAATTGGAATCCATATTTTGCAGAGGCCTGCTATGGAAACCCATTGATTGCTTTGGAGTCTGAGGAAAGCTACTCTACAAATGGCCTCAGTTCTTTTTTTCTATAAAGAATCTCAAATCCATAACTTGGATGTTTAGACTTGGTCCTTTTTCCTTAATATCTTATATACTTTAGCTGCCAAGTGGTTAATGGTAGATAGTGTTGATATGTGACAGTTTTTAATAGATTAGCAATAAATGTGTCATCAAAAAATGCAACAGTATCCTGATTTAATTCTGTCTTGGAGGTCAGTGGATGGGACCCTTCCCCCAACAAGGTCAGGAGATTCTTACATTCCCAGGGCAAGACTGTCCAGCAGTGCTGCTACTGATTTGGGGTGATAAGATTTTTCCACTTAAAGGTGAAAATCTCTTTAAGATTCAGGTGGCCAGGGAATGCAGAAAAGGGCATCACTTAGACTTAAGACTATGTGCCACAGCCTATATGATGCTCTGGTAGCCGAGAGGGTGTAAGGTTAGACACTGCTGGGTGGATGCCATCTGTAGTCTTGTTCACTGCTTGATGATTCAGCACTACCCTACTTCCCACTGTTTTTTGTTTCACTTTGTTTTGATTTTTCATTAACATGTATTGAATCAGAGGCACTCTCACACCAAGCCATATCCCCAGGCCTTTTTAATTCTCTGAGATAGAGTTTAAGTTACCCAGCATGCCTTTAAACTTACAATCTTCCTGCCTCAGCTTCCTTGCTGTGTGTATTTATCTCCATTCATTCATCTCTGGGATGGCAGGATCTTACCTGGAGAGTCACAGGTCCCTAGCAGCCCTTTCTGTAGGACCCTGATTACTAACTGGGTTATTTCTCTCAGTATGTTTTATCTAAGAGGATACTGTCATTGATTTGGGTAGGGGTGACTGGGCTTAACTCAAGCTTGGCTTGATTTCCTCTGCCCACCTGCCTTTACCCCCATATCAAGGCCTTTGGGGTCAAGGTTTTAGGCTTATTTTCCTTTAGTAGTATTACTAATTGAAGGTTTGAGGAGTAGATACATATCTCCATGTGGGAAACATCAAAGTTAGGATTACCCCTAAATTATGTAAGAAATCATTCCTTGGAAGGATTAGTCACACTGGTACATAAAGGAAAATTAGGATTGTCTACATTTTAAAGGTTTAATAAAAGGACTCTCATTTGTTTTCCCAGAAACCTTCAGGATGTAGCATTTGTGTTGAGAAAAGGGTGTCCCTTGAGGTTTTTTAAAACTGAGCAAGAAGTCTCTATCAACAAAAAATTAGCAGGTTTACCCTGAGGGTCCAGTGTCAGCTGAGGCTCCTCGGGGTTCTTCTAAAGGGGCAGCTAAGGGGCCCCCTGCCCCAGTCATTCTTTGTGGAGGTTTTGAAGCAACTGGAAGAGGTGGTAAAGCCTCCCAAATATGAATGAGTGATAAGCAGCAGAAAGGAAATGAATAGGCAGAAAACCCAGGAGAATCATTAGGAGGCAGAAAGATGTTTGTTAGCTGGGCATGGTGATACATGCGTGATATCCTAGTACTCCGGAGGGCTGAGGCAGGAATGTAAGACTGAATCCAGAAAGTGAAATTTAGTAATTTACTGAGACCCTAATCTCAAAAAGAAAAAAAAACTTTAGAAAAGGTCTTGGGGATGTAGCTTAGTGTAAAGGCCCTGGGTTCACCTGAGTTCAATTCCCAGTACTGGAAAAAACAAAAAACTAAAAAGTTTGTTATTAGGCATTGACTACTGATGAATTGTGGCAGTCCTGTCAGTATGCTGAAAGGGTATTTTTCAAACCATTCAGGGCTTTACCTTGGTTCACTGGCAGATGACCAAAGTTACCCAGACTCTTGTGGGAAGGATACAAAACTCGATCATTTAAAAGAATCGGGATGCATAGAAAGTAGAAAATTTTGTGCTAATCCAGGCGGTTTTGGGAATGAGGATAGATATGGTCACAGTAGGTGGGGAATGGGGCTGGCTGGCTTGAAAAACAAGCAGGGAAGTATGAGGCTAGGGGAGGAGCTTGGGAGCCTTCAGCATTAATCCAGTGATGTCGGGTGTGGCCCAGGCAGTGCTGCAGGGCACTGCGGGTGATAGGCGTGTAGGCTCTCAGCTAATAACCACAGTTAAGGCAACATGCAGAAGGAGCTAAATGAGGCCTTTGGTTCTGAAAATGAGAGTGGTTCTCATTGTGGTGCCACAATCTGTTAGGAATCTGCATCCAAGGCAGTGGTTTTGCTGGAGACTTTGGCTTAGGCATGGATTCTAAATCTGGATAAGGAATGCAGATAGTGAGTTAGTTAGTTGTTACATAATGGCAGGAATTATGAGCCTCTTGCATTCACTGTACATCCACATTTGTTGAAATATCTTAAGTATGTATGTGTTTATGTGTGGTTACTGCGATTGAACCCAGGGCCTTTGCATTGAACTACATTACAAACTTTTTCAGTTTTTAAAATTTGAGACAGGGCCTGGCTAAACTGCTAAATTGTCCAGGTGGGCTCAAACTTGTGATCTTCCTGCTCAGGTTCCCAGAGTGCTGGGACTGTAGACATGAGCCACGCTGCCTGGCCTAAGTGAGTTTTGCTTTGAAGATAACCCATACTAGCTGAATGTGTCACATGAAATGAAGCTTGTACTTACTTTCCATTCCCCTTGGTGCACTGCCTTTTTGAGAGCATGAACGCTGTGCTCTCCTTTAATGATACATAAGTGTGCTGATGTGAAATTAAGCTGGTGGACTGAGAACATGACTAAGCTTGTGGTATTTATACAGGTACATGTGAGTACAGCGAGCTCAGGTACCTCAAAGAAGGGTAGAAGTTCTGATGTCTGTTAACTTTCCATAAGAATCTTTTATGCTTTTTAGCAGAAAAGTCTACCACCAAGCAGCTATCTATCAATAGCAAATCCATCCTAAGAAGAGGATTTTTCCATAAGGTCAGGTGGTTCCTTTCCAGTTTTCTTTTTGATGTCCTAAGCAGAAGTGTCTAGTTTGACCTAAATCCCACAGTGTTGCAGAATGGACATCTCACAATGGGGTACTGAAGCCACATACTCAAGATCTCTCTCTCCTTAAAGAGTCTCATGTCATTGTTTTACTGGCCCTTGTCTTTCTTCTTTGGACAGATGCCTGCTCTACTCTATTGTGTAATGCCAGGAACTGTGGGGTAGGCATACTAAATCAGTAATAGGGATGGCCTGAGGACATAATGCCAGCAATATTCACTGGCTTTCCGTAGGTTGGCAGAATTCAAAAATATCTTATGACTAGGTGATTAAGATCAAGCATACATCATCTGGCCAAAAACCTGGATCCTTCGTCAGCGAGAAGGCACCCACTGGTCCACAGCTCCCCATCACCTGTATACATCACTCCTAAATCAACTTGCAGGCAAGGCGGTTGATTTAGGAGTGATGTATATAGCTGGTTCTCCATTTTGGAATTAGCCCATTATATAACTTTTACTACTGCCCTTGCCTCTCAACTGGCTTCCGTCATGTGTTAAGCAGACAAAACCTTTATGTGGTAATAACCCCACCTTGTACATTGCATTGGTTGGAGCTAAAGTACTAGGTGCGGCTTGCTCTAGGGGGCAACAGCAGGAGGCAGGGGATACTGGGCTCTGGGTGCGCCTGCCATGCAGACAGCCTGCAGTGGCAGCCACCCACTGGACTTCCTTGTTTTAACCAATGGAATCTCCTTGATATTGATCTCTTTGGACATCCTGTCTCCCTGATTCAATCTGGATAGATGGTCTGTTTCTAGGAATCTGTCCATTTCTTCTGGGCTATCTAGTAAGTTCCTTATGATCCTATTTCTGTGGCATCAGTTGGAATGTCTCCTCTGTAATTCCTGATCTTACTTGGATCTCTTCTTTCTCTGAGTTTTTAACTTAAGGTTTATTTTGTTTTAAATGAATATAGCACTCTCTGCTGTCTTTCGGTTAACATTTGCATAGGCTATCTTTTCCTAACCCTTCACTTCAGCCTATGTGTCCTTAAATCTAAGGTCTCCTGTAGACTGTGTATAGTTATCTTCTAAAAAATCCTTTCTGCAATTCCATCTTTTGAAATGGGAGGTCAGTGCTTTCCAGACACTGCTGGGGAGTACAGGATGTCTATGCTCTCACACTGATAAGGATTTCTATGAGTTGTTAACACTGCTTGGGCCCTGGTGGACATTAGAGCAGAAGTTCCTGCTGGGTCTGTGGGTGCACGCCTGTAATCTCACCACTCAGGAGGCTGAGGCAGGAGGGTCCTTATGAGTTCGAGACTAGCCTGGGCTACAAAGTGAGCTCAAGGGGAGCCTGAACTGCACAGCGAGTCCCTATCTCAAAAATAAATACATACATACATACATTCATATATACACTCATAAATAAATAAATGAAAATTTAAAGAGAGAAGTCCCATTCAGGAAACCCCGACATATGCTGGTCAATGTCCACACCATAATGATTGTGAAGATTTAGGACTGGGGAGACAGCTTGGCAGTCTAAGCGCCTGCCTGGCAAGTGCATGTACCTGGGTTTGAGCCTTGGAAATGTATGCTGTGCCAGCCCTGCCCCAAACTAGCCATCGAAACTGGGTGTGGCGGCACATGCCTGAAATCTCAGCGCTGGAGAGGCTGAGACAGGAGGATCACTATGAGTCTGAGCTGCGTAGTGAGACCCTATAGCAAATAAATAGATAGATAGATAGATAGATAGATAGATAGATAGATAGATGATAAATTTTTTTAAAAATTAAAAAAAATTTAGCATGCTATTCTATTCTTAAATATATACTTTAGAAAGTTAAAAACATTATTTCACAAAACCTACACATGACTGTTCACAGAATCACTGCTCCTCAGAGTCAAAAGGCAAAAGCAATGCAAAGATCCACCAGTGGAGACATGGATCAACAAAGTGCAGTCTATCCATACAGTAGAATATTGTTCAGCCATAAGAAGTTCTGACACAGAAGCTTCTAAGTTGTGACATATGCTACAACATGGATACACTTTGAAAGCATTATGCTATGTGAAAACAGCCACCAATGGCCACATGTTTTGTTTATATGGAATGCTCAGGATAAAGACAAAGATTAGTGGTTACCTAAAGCCAAAGAGGTAAAGGGAACAATGGGATGTGGTGACTGCTATTTGGCACAGGATTTCATTCTAGAGTGATAAAAATGTTTCAAATTCGATGATGATGATGATGATGGTCCTGTGACTAAATATACTAAAAACTAGTCCCTTTGTTTATGGCATGTTTATTGTATGTGAATCACACCTTAATGAATCTTTTATTTTTATTTTTCTCAATGTTGACTGTTAAAAGATCTTAAGTTTCATTCCCTGAATTCTGCCAGCATCTCACTCCCTGGCATGTAGACACTTTGGCACTTATTATCCTATAGCTGTCAGGACAAGGCATGTAGATGGTGGGCCAGGCTCAAAGACGGCAAACACTCTGGGCTACACTGAGTGACCATCTTCTGGACCTCACCCCCAATCAGGGACAGGGAGGTCAACGAGCTGAAGCAGTGGGTCACCACCCTGATGATGTCTATTACCAAGGAGGAAGAGACTGCTGCTGCACTGGAGCTCAAATCTCGGGTCTTCCACTTTGGGGAGTACAAGGGTGATCAGCAGGTAGGCATCAATGGGTACAATCATTGACCCAGGACAGGGAGGGGAAAACACTTCCTTATAGATGAATGCAGGAGCAGTTCTGATAGCTCATGGGAGCTGGGTGTCCAGGTGTAAGGTTCCAGCCTACCTTGTAGGCTCTGAGTCTGGCTACAAAGTTCCTGCAGGAGCAGTCCTCCCGGCCTACCCACACTATGCCAGCTCAGCTGTCCCACATGCCTGCCTTGTGTTAACTCCACAAATCCCCTCACCCCATCCTGCCTTATCTCTTGTTTCTGTACTGAGGATAAAAGCCCCAGGCCCTCACATTAAAGTGCACCCATAGCTTTTTTTGGTTTTTAAAAATTTTGTGAAAGGGTCACACTAAATCATTAAGTTGCTCAGGTTAGGTTTGAACTTTCTATTCTCCTGCCTTAGCATCCCAGCATGCTACAATTACAGGCATGTGCTAGCATGCTCGTCTTGTGTGCTTTTCAACATAGTGTCCTTCAAGCCAACCCTGGGGTAGAGGAAGAGGCGTGTCCTCATGCCAGGCTGGAAGTGTGAGAGAATTCTTTTTTTATTTTTTATTTATCTTTAATGTATTTAGTACAGGGTCTACAGGGTGTATAGGGTCTCACTACATAGATCAGACTCACAGTGATTCTCCTGTTTTCAGCCTCCCAAGTGCTGAGATTACAGGCATGCATCACCATTACCAGTCTCGAGAGAATTCTGAGGGGACAAGTTAAGTGATATTCTGGGCAGCAGGAACTGGGGTCTGGCCAGGGGCTCAGCATATGTCCATACTGACAATTAAATGACTAATTCATTCAGTTCCTCATTCTCTGTGATACTGCCAACTGTGAAACTGGGCCAGGGGCATGGGAAGTGGCTTTGAGGAATAAGGAGCATCCCTGCCCCAGCTAGGCCTCAAAAGGCATGGACTCTGCCCTGAGCCTGGCCTGTGCATTTTCACTCCTCATCTACAACCTCTGTTGTAGGAGATACTTTTTTTTTTTTTTTATTGTCAGAACAGGCAAAGAGAGGGAGTTCATCTGCCTGGGCCACACAGGACACAATGCTGTGGGACTAGGGTCAGGGAGGGCTCCCTGGTAGAGGGGAGACTGACTCTTGGTGGGCTTATCAGGGCTGCAAGGGGAGGAGTTGAGTCAGGAGCAGGCCTCAGCGAGGACAGGTCAGGGCTGCTGTGGCTAAGTAAAACCCAGTACCCAAACTGTTCTGGCTGCTCTGTCTTGGAGGGCGGCTGAGGGTCCTAGTGCCAACAAGTTACAGTGCGAGGGCAGGCATAGATCAAAGTCTGCTCTGCTCTGCAGGACAAGCTGATGGAAAGCCTGAGTCACAAGGTACAAGATGTGTACCAGCACTGTGTGGGCACTCAACAGGAAGCCAACTTGGGCACCGTGCAGATGCTCACCATCATTGAGCGCCAACTGGAGGAGCTGCTTGAGAACTTGGAGCGTGTACCCCCAGCCAAGATTGAGCAGGCTGAGAAGGCCAAGGAGAAGGAGAGGCGCATGCGGTGAGCTGTTCTACCCTGCTGCCCACTGTTCCTGCTCCTGCTCCTGCCGTCATCTGGCATGGAGGCACAGGGCACCTGAGGTCATGGCCCTACAGTGCTCCTGAGTGAGGAAGATAAGCCCAAGTGTTCCGTGCCGTGAGATGGAACTCTATCTGGTGTAGTCAGGGAGGGAATCAAACAGCTGGAGAAGGTGACTGTGATTGGTAACATGGATTTGGGGGACTAAGAAGATGGGGTCTAAAAGAGGGGAGCCTGTGAAGGTGCAGCCAGCAAAGCTTGGGTCCCAAGGACAGGGACATCAGGGAAGGGCTTTACATGGGGACGGCCAGGTCAGGTAGGATTTAGTTATTTTGGGCTGGGTAAGAGGAAAAGAGATTAGGGTTGAAGTTAGCGTCAATTGCTGAAGGAGACACAGACAACTGAAGCAAATGCATGTGTGGGGGCTGGGTACAAGCACTCAGGAATCCCCATGACTCCCAGCTAGGGGCAGAGTGTTGGGGTGACAGCTGCCAGCTTGTATGTCTAGTGGGAGAAGTGGGCATGGGTAAGAGAAGACTCTCTAGGATCCAGGTGGGATGTGGGTCATGGCCTCTCCAGCTTATGTGTTACTGGGGTCATTTGCTTGTAACTACAGGATTCTGAGATACAGCCTCTGCACATGTGTTTCTCCCAAAAACATGGTGGGGGACACTTCTAGGTCCCCTACACTCAGCTTTGAGTGGGAATCAGATAGATTGCTTGATGGCAGGAAGAAACCAGGACCACTGTCCTAGCTGGGTACTGGGCCACTGTGGGTGACCATGAGGCCATGGGCACACATATCAGGGATCTGGATGTGAATCTAAGAAAGTGTATGTCTTGGGCATGAAACTAGAAACCAGAGTTAGGTCTTGAGGTGGAAAAACCAAAGTCCAGGCAGAGCTCTAGTCACCTTCCTCTGGGCCCAGGTCCAAAGCAGTGTTTTGGCTGTAGGCCAGGTATCAAGGCCCTTACATGCCATGAAAAGCAGGAGACTTGGGAGTGTGTTCATATGTGGAACATGGCCTGCCTGATCCAAACGCTCATGGGGCTAGGAGTGGGAAGGGGCTGTGATGCTGTCTCCCAGGCCTCCAGGTCCTACATGACATCTCTTGCCACTCAGGCTTCGGGAAGAGAAAGTCCAGTTGCAAAGGCTATTGCAGGAGGAGCGACTACAGCGGGCTCGGGCCCGGGCCCAAGCTCAGATCAAAAAAAAGGTAGGCAGGGTGAGTGGGGATGCTGCTAGGGAGGGATTCTAGAGATTCTGCAGCTTATTCCCCTAAGTCCCTCTTTGCAGACAGTCACTGAGAAAGTAGGCAGCTACTTTTGGAGCAAAGCCAAGGTACAGCAGTATCTGTTGCCAGGCGCTCCCACTCTCAGGGTTGCATCCTCTAGGATGTCCTTCCCAACTGCCAGCCCTATGCCTGTGCCATGTCTCCTCCCTGAATGAACATTCTGCCAGAGATTGGCAGATACAGGCACTCAGGTCAGGAGAGCAAGTACCAGCAGCTTAGTTCCTAGTGTCTCAATGCGTCACCATCCCCCCTCTCAAACCCTCAGGCCAAGCTTATCATGTTCCTGGGGCCTGGAGTCTTGTACTGCTGGTCCCAGGATTTTTCCTATGGGCAACCACTTGCATTTTGGCCCTTGAAATAGGAAGCCTGACTGCAAAAGAAAGTCTGGAGCTGAGCATGGTCCCCAACAGACAGGCTGGTAGGCGGAAAAAAAAAAAAAAATGCTGTCATTAAGGGAAGGTGAACACTGTAGGGCACAATGGTGAATCTTTTAGAGCTTTTAATGTTACAAACAGCCTGCAATGGTTCACTCAGATTAGCCTGTTACCTCCAGTCTATTTCCAGGTGACTCCTTCTAAGAGGTATATTCCACATAGTTGGCCTGGTAATTGCTACATGTACTCCACACCCCCAAGCTATTTAAAACTCCAACCTTTGGCCTGCTGAGCTGATCTGGCTCGACAGGAATGGACCAGATCTTTCTGGGCCTTGCCTGAGGGAAAGGGCATATGGAAATTATGGTAGCTACATGGCACTCTTGGTGGAAGGGGGGCATAAAACTCAAGCTTACCAAGCTCACTTCCTCTGCAGAGAGGCAGAAAATTGGTGTGTCGCTCCCACCCTCCAATTCTCAAAGTAAAGGAGACCTCCGATCACACGCTGACGGACAAAGAACAGGAGGAGCAGCTGTTCTTCTTCACTTAGCCTTTACCAGGCCACAGCTGGCTTGGCTAAAAATGCAGAAGAGGTCAGCAGTAGAAGCAAGCTGGGTCTGAAGGGATGCTGACTCTGTACCTCCTTTAAGCTTCTGGAAATAAATTTCTTTGATGTCTTCAAGGCCTGATAAAGGAATCGGCCACTGCTTCCAGCTCTCTACATCCCTCTCTAATCTTTAGTCCTAGGCAAATGCCTGAGAAATGGAGGCATCTTGGTTCTCACATGAAATAGCTGGGAAATAAAAGCCAATCTATGCTGAGATATGTGCCATCAGCCCCCAAAGACAGAAGCCAGAGCCAAACTGGCCAGATGAAATGATTTCAACAACATACACACATTCTCTCAAATGAGGTCAGGGTGAAAACATTTGATTTGTGATAATATAAAAACATTTATTTATTTATTTATTTATCTATTTATTTATTTATTTATTTATTTTGTATTAGAAGTTGGGCCCATTGCCAGCAGGAAGGGATCCTTGTTGTTCAGAAACTGACAGCCTATCCCAATCATTTGGTGGCAGACACTCACTGGGGACTCTGGGAGAAAGGCAGAAGCTTGCCTATAAGATGGACTCCTGGGTGCAGGTCCTCCTTGAGGAGACAAGGATGCCTCACTCTCCATAGAGGATGTAGGGCACTGGATAACATTGTGAGCAAGTTCAGCCCCTCAACTTGGGGGTCAGATACAGCACCATTCTCAAATGGAAAGGAACCATTCTCAAATAGGGCTATAATTCCTTTGGGGGAAGCAGCACCTAGGTAGACAGTACTTCAGGACACAGAGAGGATTAGCACTCAAACTAAGCATCCTTCCCAAAAGCTGAAGTACTAAAGTCTGAGAAACAAAAAAGGGAAGAGTTTGGATGATGCCATGTCTCAGAACCAAACAGTATCTGAACAAGCATACACTTCAAAAGGCACAAGGAAAAAAAATTTCTCAGATATCCCATGTTCTTTTTTTTTTTTTTTTTTAACAAATACGTGCAAGGTAATCAAATTAGCTGCTGTTGCAAGACAGACCTTATTCTGTAAAAATGTAAGTGGACCTATTATATGCACATCTACAACCTCAAAAGAAAACGTACCATTATTGTAGTCTTACATATAACTTACAGTATTCAGAACATCACCTTATAAACTGTTGCCAAATTACTGTTTAACTTGAATGTCCAAATACAGAATTTAGAAAAAACAGTATTTTAAAAGTTTTAACTTTCCCATCTCCATATTATGAGCTATGCATTTGCTCTACAAAAAAAGCTCACTGTCAGGCACTAAGACACACCAATCATTTTCTTCCCAGTCTTAACTGCTTTGCTAGAACTGGGATCAGAATTTGACTTCACTGTGACAATAGGACAATTTTTGGCCCACACTGTGGCACAAACGATTCACCCATGAAAATCATTCAATCAGTGTTGAGATATGGCCCATCACATCAGCTTTCAGAAAAGAAAAACGGGACTTCTAAATCCCTCTTGAGTAAAACACTAAAACACTGGATCTGAAAGACTGCATTTGGACTGTACAGACAAAGTTGTACCTCAGCAGGGAACCTATATTCAACCTCATTTTCTGCACAAGTCTTTTTTTTTCTTCTCTTTTTAATTCAATGTGTGCTACACAGCTTAGATCCAACACAATCTGGGAAAAAAGCTATAAAGCATCCAGCCGAGCATGGACAAAATATTATGTATCCCATCAAAGCATTTTGCTTATAAAGATATTTTCA
Organism: Tympanoctomys barrerae; assembly: GCA_002564285.1. Classification (NCBI taxonomy): domain Eukaryota; kingdom Metazoa; phylum Chordata; class Mammalia; order Rodentia; family Octodontidae; genus Tympanoctomys; species Tympanoctomys barrerae. The sequence goes on from NDGN011453437.1 coordinate 19,207, forward strand.
AA
>NDGN011453441.1:0-11358 GCA_002564285.1 Tympanoctomys barrerae
CCCCTTACTCACCCTCATGAGGCTCTAAGGGAGGACATAATGTCCTCAGCACCCATAGAAAGCAGATCTTGCTGGTCACAGAGCACAGCCATAAATGAAATCTCTCAGGGACAGGGAATCATAAGGAACCCACAGCCTCCCCTTACATCTTCCTTCCAATGCTCCTCCTTCTTACCCTCCCTGCCCAAATTCATCAAAATCCCACCCACCCCAACTTAGGAGGAATAACAACAAAGTGAAAGAGAATACTTTTATAAAAAGGTAAAAATATGATTCAAATATAAAATGAACACATGGCAAAGATTGCAATTCATTAACAAAACAGCCAGCATGATATCCCAGGAGGCTCAAAGGAGACTCCAAAGAGACACAAACGCCAGAGTCCCTCAGGAATGCTGGGAGAAGGGGATGGACTGTGGAGAACTGTCCAAGAGCTGCGTCCACCCCTCCAGCCACACATATGCTTTCTATCAGCAAGGATGCAAGATTTCAGAACCTTTACTGCAACTTCACAGAGTTGTAAATCAGCTCAAAGACAAATAAAAGGCAGAGATGATCCTAAAGGATGACCAGGGAAGGAAAAAGAAACAATCCCTTTTTTCTCATTCAATCCAATCTTTTGAGTTTTCCTGACAGAAGATGGGAGGGGGGAAGGAAAAAAAGGCTTTGGCATCTGCTAGATTCTAACTGGCCAGCAACATCACTTACTTATAAATTGCCCTTGAACAAGTATCTCACTTCCCTGCAACTCAGTTTCCTGATCTGTATAAATGCAATTAACAGCTTTATAGATTGCGTGAATTGTTCCAGGAATCCAGTGAATTACAGCAGTCCTGTCTGAGCTGAATGAATGTCGCCAATACATTCGTCCTTTCATTTCCCTCTACTACAAAACTACGGGGTTAGACCATGATCCCTGAGTTCCTCTTCAGTCCAAACATCATTAGCCATCATCCACACGCCACCATGAAGGCTTGCTTGGACCATCACACGCACGAGCTGTATACTTCTCTCTCTTTGATACCCTTCCCCCTTATGTCTACTCTGCAGTAGGACATGTGGTTCTCCTTTCTTCTGCATTCCACCTTCCAAAGACAGAAAAAAGTCTTGGAATGAAGGATCCAACTCGGATCTATTTGAGCCTCAGCACCCAGCAAGATGCACAGCACACAGTAGGTGGTCAACAAATGCTCCAGACTCAGCCCCATGAAGGGACAGAACACTGGAGCAGGGTATGGTGACAAACAAGCCTCTCTTTCCTTCATCTGTTTATGTGTCCTCTTTGATGGATGGAGGATTCCAAGTCAACAGATTTTGCCAGTTTTCCTGGGAATCACTACTCCCTGACAGGGCAGAATGCTAATACTTAATAATAACCCCAGGAGGTGGCACGAAGATAACATGCTTTCACTGCCACAAGAGGAACAGGTGCAGACTGGACACTTTATGCTACTGTGATGGTCACCAAGCAGACATTTCATGGCAGCTTACAATTCATTTTGACTCCAGATGAAATGTTCTCCTGATGATTCAGGGACCCCACAAACCAGGACTTGTGAACTGACTATACCACCTACTCGTGGGCATTGTTGTTAGAGATATGCCATGTCAAGCATGTCCTGAAGCAAAGAGGACTGCAGGGAGACTCTAAAGAATAAGAAAGGGAGAAGCAAAGGCCAGAGGGCATGTGTAAAGCTGTGTGTGTGTGTGTGTGTGTGTGTGTGTGCCTGCACACACTTCTGCTGCACTTTTCTGCAGCAGTCTTTCTGCAATGTGCTGTTCTATCCTAAAAGAGAGAAAGACACTGTCTTTCCTATTAACTCATAATCATCGCATGCCCTGAAGGACAGTTCTTTAAAATAGTATCAATAGTATCTATATTTTTTAACATTTTATAAAGTTTTCCTCTCTTAGCCCACCCCCAAAATTCCAACTGTTCTCAAAATCAAATGAATAAAAGACTTTGGGAACTTTAGGCAATGAATGGTGGAGCTTCTCAGAGGCAGAGGTGGCCCGGCATCTTGCTGACACGGTAAGGCCTGTCTTCCCTGTCACTACATGTTCTGGTGCTGCTTTCGAAAATCTCCACATTTCATGTGAAAGGAATCCACTTTTCCCACCATGGGTCCACCTGGTAGAGGTGGAGTCTGGGAGCCCTGTCATGGCAACCTTGTCACCACCTTACCTTTGTTCTGTGTCTAAATGACACAGAACACAGTCTCAGAGGACCCTGAGCTCACTGTTTCCAGCCTCCCACATAAGTTTCCACTGTTTCTACATCCCAGCTCTAATCGAAAAACATGGCGACTGTGTTAGTTTTAAAAATTATTACAATAAAATGCACACCATTAGTAAACCCCTCAAAGCAATGCCCCTCACTCCTAGCACAATTATCTCATTGTTCTTGCTGTTTTCGGGAGCAGATGTACAAGTCCTTTTTTCCTGAATGTCATTATAAGATGTGATCAAAAACAGGATGAACGCTTCTGCTGAGGGTCAGCCAATGGAAAAGCAGGTTCAGGAAAACATCGTAGTGTGTCCTCCTCCACCTTATTCCTCAGGACTGACACTGTATTTCAGCCTGAAGATCCCAGACAACCTCACAAGGCTCACAGACACCATTTGCCCTAAATGCTAAGATGGCACAGGTTTGCCTATGGCCAAGCCGCTCTCAACAATTACAGCTGTCTCTCATGTCCTCTCTGCCTCTTTTGTCCTCATCTCAGAGTCTGACCCACCAACCTTACTACTCCCTATAGGAGAAATCTTAACTTCCTCAGTCTTTGCTGTCTCCCACATAACAGATTCTGACCTTTCCTTCTTCACTAAAACACACTGAGTGATCGTCACACTTAATTGGAGTGAAAACATCACAGTGTGTCCTCCTCCGCCTTATTCACTGGATCTGGCCATGTGACTTCTGGCTCTTTACCAAAGTCAAAATGGCTATTGAAAAGTAAACGTTCTGAATCAATAAGGACATGGAGGTAGCCACAACAGCTCAGCTACAGGCACTCATGAAAGAGGCCTTAGGAACTGCTTCATGATAGAATGAGTGTGTTAGAAATAGGTGGAGCAACTTTAACCCAATGTTAGAAGACACATATATCCCTTTCTGCTGGACGAGGGAGGGGTTCTCATCCTGATCTATTTTCCAGAAATGGTTTCTTAAACCTGTTCTTGTAGATAACACTGTACTATATATCATGGAAAACTAATGTTCCAGCATGGTCCTCCCCTGTCCCCATGAAGCATTAGGCAGTGACAAAATGTGCAGAACTGACTAAAAAGCTCAATGCATAGAGAAAAAAAAATTGCAAGTTGGTTGGTGTGATCCAAAAAGGTTCTGTGAAGGACGGAGAAATTTGAGGCATGAAGGGGCAGATTATGCAAGGTCAGAGCCCAGGATAAAAGGCAGACTAGGTATGTCAGGAATCTGAGCTGAGGGGTTTGGGTGCTTCATTAGAATGGCAGAAAGAATCAGGGTAAGTGGCCTCACTGGGGATGTTGGATGATGAGAGCTGGGACAAGAAATATCATACTCTGGTCAATATTTAGCTCTCACCCTACCCCACCAATTAATATACTAAAATCCTAGCACTCAAGGTGATGAATGGTATTAAGAGGTGGGGCCTTCAGGAGGGATTAATGTCCTTGTCAAAGAGATCTCTTCCATCTCTAGCTCTCAAAGCTAGATGAAGTCATTATTAAGTCTTTTCAAACTCTAATATCCAAAGGATTCAAATTTTGTGGCACAGACAAGTTCACAGAGGCAGAACTGATGGAAAAGGAAATAAAGTGGAATCCTCAGGAACAATTACAGCTGGAAAAAAGGAAGGAATTAGACCCCCAAAATAGTGCCCAGAGATGTATAAAAACAGCCAGAACATTCCTTGTCTCCATGAACTGAGTAGGAAGATCATTGGGTTATGGAATTCTGAGATGGGTTCTAAGGGGATAGAGAACATTTAGATACAACAGGCAGGTGAATGTGGCCTTAACAAGAAGAAAAGGCAGTTAGCTACAAGGGCAGGTGGAGATGAGCAGTGGGTAGCAACCACATCTGGAGGAGCGGAGCAGCTAAATAAAGACATTTTAAGATGGGGAAGAATCCGTGTGCTTTAGGATAAACCAGAAGAAACAGATGGAGAAACAGAATTTTTTTAAAACAAAAGTTTAAGCATGAAGAAAAATAAATAAACAAATGCATTGACCATGCATCCTAATCCAACATTCAGGGTATATGAGGGGCTGCCCCTTAAAAAGGAGAAAAGAAACCTTCACAATGGCTAGAAGGATAAGAGTGATAGCACAGACAGGTGCATTTTGAAAGTCAAGAGAAAGATAAAATGGGACAGTTGGGTTTACACCTGGTCTACAGAGAACACTGTGCTGATGCATTGTATTTTTTGGCATATGATTCAGGAGTTTTCACACACTTCGCATTATTCTGTGTACTAACTTGAATGTGAGTTTCTTTATCTGCAAAATGAAGAAAGTAGGGGCAAACTTGGGAACATTTCCCTAAAAATTTCTTCCTTATCTTATACTAGAGATTGGTTGTGCATTTTTTTTTCCTCCTAACCATACCAGGCTAGCTTCCAAATCTTCCCTGTGCAATTACAATTACAAACCTCTTGTCTGCTTATTTGGAATACCTCCTCAACCATAACACCTTGCTATGCACACAGAAGGTGCTCAACAAATGATTTTCTGAATTAAGAAAAATTCCCACAGTGGTAGAGTTTACCAACCCTACCTCTGCCCATGTGGCCCATATGCTGGAATCTTTCCTTGGGTAATTCAGCCTTCATAAAAAAAATTTAAAAAAAAAAATTTACATAAAGCCACGTACAAATACAACTAAATGGCAAATAAATTCCCATAAGTGTTTCAGAGTCTGCCCATCCTGCCAGAGTGTACACACTAATTTCTAAGTAAAAAGTCTGATGCCATAAACTGGGGAAAGATGGTAGGGAGTTCCATCAGTTCCTTGAGAAAAACCACCACGCATGTCTATCTCAAGCTCTTAGTGACAAGCAAGCACATTTCCACTATTCACTCATCCTCTCCTTTGAACTCAATGACATTCNCTCACAGCTGAGAAAATGGAAATACTATTTTCTGTACACCTAACACACACATGAGCAGCCTTTCCCTCCTGCAAAGGACATCACTAGCCTGAAATTTGAGTCTCAGACCTCGTTCTGCACAGCCAAGCCACTGTTTACCAACAAACGCCAAATATTCCAACCTGCCCTACATGATGTCGGGCATTAGCATCACCATTTTATTATTACTGCTATGAAGTGATGAATACTTCATAGTTGGTTCTTCTCATTGTGGGGCACAACAGAGAAGAACTGAGAAGAAATCTATAGTAAAATAGTTCTCTGCAAAGGAAGGCCAGAGTAATAATTTCTAAAGCCACGGCAAAATTTCAGGTCTCCATTGGCACCTAAAAACCAAACTATATGACACAGTAGAATCCAAAAGTATTTCAATTATGCATATAGATTTTTTTAAAAAGTAAAATGCTCAGAAAAAAAAGCAACCTTTGACTGAGGTCATTTTATATCATGTTTTATCAAACTGAGAGGTATCTACCTTCTATGAAATGCAACATATTGCTTTAAATAAAGAGAAAGATAGCTAAAAAGACCCATATTTTAAAATATCAAAGTACAGATTATTATCATGTCAATAAATTAAAAACTTTAAAATAAATAACACCTTTCAAATCATGGATGTGAGTGATGTGACAGTGAAGAAATACATTAGGAATTGAGGGGTTAGGATAGGACTCCTCTATCTCAAGAGTCACAGCCCATCCCAGAGCTTATAGGACATATTCGCAACCTAAGATCCAGATCATAGGGGAAGTCATTGAATGGAAGCAGATTGTTCATCCACACAACTATTGGGAAGGAACGCTGGGAGGCTCACAAGCAGCACGCTAATGAAATGAGGTGGGAGACCGAATTATAAGCTAAATAGTGACAAAGGCTTCACTTACAGAAGCACACATAACCTATAGAAAGAGTCTATCAAAAATGTCACCTCTATTTCCCTTAACAATAATCTCAGACCTCTTGTAGAAAAAGGGAAAGCTATGGTATGGACAGTAGCCACAAAGATGCCTCAGTGTGCTGGACTGCCAAATAGAAACCCAACAGACATGAGCTGCTCGAGATAATAGCCAAGCTACTCAAACCAGAACAAGGGAGATGCCTGGCCAACTTTACAATTAGAGTGCCGTTATGACTATTTGATCATTTTTTGTTTTATTTTTTTCTATGCACAACAGCCCCATCAGTTATTATTAGGAAGTCTTCAGTTTACAACTATGTTATCAAATATACAGTCTTAATACTCCTTGGAATACTATCTTTAAAAATAAAAAAGATGAAATAACTCACATTGACAACATTGCACATCACAAAGAAATAAATGCCTCAGGGGGGAAAGTGATGAATTTAATGCAGGAATGGCACGCCGTCCCTTATTAACCCCATTAACATTTCCAAACCACCAACATTCTCAGGTTAAGTGAACAAAATGGAAAGGATTCAGGACAGCAGATACGGGAGCTGGCAAAGGATTTGAGAATTTCTATTTTAAAATGGCAAAATGTTGAGGAAAAGACATTTTCTTCTTCCAGGTATTAATGGTAGCGAAAAACACCCCCTTTCCCCACATCACAGTGGTGCCTCCTTCAAGGTCATTTATCATCAGCACAGCAACCTACAGACATTGTATTAAAAGAAAATCCCAGCCTAGGACTGCCAGATCTTACCCAAGACCCACTTATCAAAGGTGTCGCGCCAGCTGACAGGCAGCTGCAGAGTGGCACTGAGGTAACATTACTTTATATGTACAAAACCCCATCACAGGAACAGTTCCCATTAAGCATTCTGATAACAGCACCTCCATGAGCTCAGCTTAACATTTAAGCCCGCAGGAAGCCCTTGAGCGCATGAAACCATCCAAAATTTCCTAGCTAATTTTAACCCTATGTGGTTTGATACAAATCGAACTTAAAATCACACAGCAATTAAATATTTAGTCCACCTGAAGAAAAGACTTTGTAGTTTGAGAGAAAAAATCAAATAGGGCTTGAATTATTGAAGAAAAAACTACTAATTTTCCACTAAGAAAAATCATGAACTGTATTATTAGACGGTTTTAAATACTCCCCCAAACCCAGATTTTAGTGAAACTGTTCGTAAGGGCAGGTCTTGGGCAACAGTTCCTCTATAGGCAGTGGTGCACAGCAGGCAGACAGGTCAGACCATTTCCCACATCATGGATGCCCTGAATTTTACCCTTTCCAAAGCCTTCTCCCAGCCTCTTTAATGCACAAATAAGCCCCATATCCCACCCCTAAAGAGGAAAAGAAAAAGAAAAAAAAAAAATGGCCCTTTACAATGCTCTTGTGCAAATTTTACCAAAATGCATCAAGATTATTTCAAACCTAAAGTTGCCATTTGGCTAGCATTTTAAAACACAACCATCTCTAGGATTCTCCAAGATTATGGAGGGAATGTTAACTGAGCAGTGGGATCTTTTGCACTGCTGGGAAGAGTACCAGCGGAGGCTGCTGTCCTCGATGGGGGTCCAGGGGGATCCAGTAAGGGAATGTCCTTTGGAAAGGAGAACTGAAGTGGAGAAAGAAGGGCTGAAAGGACGCTGGAAAAGCTAAGTGGGTTAGTGGGGACACGAAGTTAGAGCGCTTTTTGTGTCCCGAGGCTCTCAGCCCCAGCTTAGAGGTGAGCAATGCCTTGGTCCGGGAGTATCTGCAGTGTTTCAACAAATCAGAGCGAGGAAGAGCAGCGCCAAGAGGTACTTAAGGAGAAAAAAATTGTATTAGAGTGGAGCCAACCGTTCCCTGTCTGCCACCCGGTGTGGAAATTCCGGGCAACCACTCGGGCCTTGCACACACACACACACACACACGGGAGCACATACACATACACATACACGCATGCATGTAGGCACGCACTTTGCTGCGCTCACTAAGCCAGCGTTTAGAAAACGACACATTCATGATGCCCACCTACATAAACATACATACACACGCACGCACTTCCCAAACCTCCACACTCTCCAAGCGGTCACAGCACCACCCTGGCACCAGTCCCAGCAACCCGTGGGCTCCACGGAGGCAGCCTCGCTACCCCCTTCGCAGCAGCCTGACTGGGGATATCTCAGGGCAGAATCGTGCACTCTCTTGCAAGCTAGCTAAGTACTCAGATCTTGCTATCTCCGTTCCGTGGCAGCGCACGGGTCCCCAAAGCCCCAGGGACAGTGTGGCGACCGTATTCACCGGAACAGCCCGAGTCCTCACGTCGCCCGAGCGTCAAAGACCACCTACTACTTCCCGGGCAACCCCAAAGGTCTCGGCACCGCCAGACCAGCTGTCCTCGCCGCCCCCATTCCTACAGCTGCCAGGCGCGGGTCCCGCACTCCAGGACCGAACCTGGGCGCCTCCGCCGGCTAGCCACGCTCAGTCCCCGGCTGTCCACACGCGCGCACAGACACGCGCTCGGTCGACACGCACACCTGCACACATTTGGTGACGCCGGCCCTCCCGCATTCCCGGGGGTCGCTCGCGCCGCCCTGCTAGCCCTCTAAGGGGAGCAGATGCCCCGGCGCCCCTTCCCCAGAGAGAACACGCGGCGCGGCGCTTACAGTCCGCAGGAACTGGATCTCGTCCTCGCCTTCGCCCCCATCGGCCATGGCTACGCACTCCGAGCCCTGCGGAGCCCGGCGGCCGCCCCTGGAGCCGTCCGCTCCTGCGCCTGCTCGAGGCGCTGCCCGGAGCCGGGGGCCGCAGGGGCCCGCGCTGCAGGTGCCGAGCGCCCCGCTGTCCCCGCCTGCAGAGCCGAGGAAGCGGCGCGGGGGTGGCCGAGGCGAGGGGCCCCGGGGCGCTGCACTGTGCGGAAGGAGGGCGGCCCGGCCGCCGGGGACTCGGGAAAGCGGCCCCGCAGCGCAGGCGGCAGCCCGCTCGGCCCGGCTCCTCGGAGCGAGTGCTCGGAGCCCTCGGAGCCGGTTAGTGCGGCTGCTGAGGCGGGCGGGGGCGGCGCGGGCGGGCGCGGGCGGGCGGCGCGGGGCGGAGCTCGCGGGCACCGCCGCTGCAGGTAATCTGCAGCCTGGTACCGCCGGGGCCCAGCGCCGCTTACTGGCGGAGCCTGGTATTGGGCCAGCGCGCCCCGAAAGGGCTTACCAGCTCCCTCGCACCCTGGTAGGACCATGGGCCCGTCCACCTGCCCTTTCTGACCCAAAGACCCCGGGGAGCCGTGCTCTTTCCTCTGGGACCGGGCGATGTCACTCCACACCAGCTTACACGGCACTGTGAATCACGGAAGGCCCATCTTCCCGCCTGGGTGCATGGAGTGGGTAGAGCCTGAGCCAGGGGTGGCCCTCATGTGATATTTTACAATGGGATCCCTTGATTCACCATCAACATGGGGATTGTTTGGCATTTAAGTATAATGTACCGTGCTTTTCACAGATAATCCTATAACGTACACTGTTTTGGTGCACAGAACTTTAACAAATTCGCCCAATAAATATATAGTGAGCATCTATGTCAAAAAATGTGGTACAGCACAGACACGCAGTTCATAGTGTAATTTAACAAGGAATCATAGTAAAATATGGGTATTAGCTACGAGCTTGAATCACTGGATGGCTGTAAACTCTAACCGTGGATGTATCCTCCAGCCTCTCTGGGAGACGCAAACCCAGCGTTCGGCCACAAACGTCAGCATCCAGTCCCTGCAATTCTTCAGGTGATAGCCCACCAAATCCCCTTTTCACAAACACCTGTCATCTGAAATGCTAGCTCTGCAACGATTTTGACAAGAAAACACGCATCTCTTGTTCCTAGTCCATCTGGCAAACACAAGGCTCTGAGTTCAATTCCTAATAATAATAAATTTTTAAAAATTTAAGTATGTGCAAAGTAAAGATTTACAAATGCCAGCCCTACAAAGAAGCAGAGACTGTATATATTTTTGCATCAGTTTACTCACACTTCACATTCTGTAGCAACTTGCCACAAAATTGACAAGTTTGGAGCTTACTTTTATTTTCAGCATTCATCAACTTTGTACTTACTAACTAGTGTTTGTGTATTTTTAAGAGAATGGATATCATGAAGAACATAATCTATAAATATCCCCCCCTATGGTGAACCTAATAATGTTCTGCCTCATGTTCTAGAACTGTACTAGTAATCTTACTTAAAAACTTGGCATATTCTTGTATCCATAGTGGCCAGCCAAGTCTTAAATTATTGTTCTTTATGAGAAGTTTTAACCACAGAGCCCCCAAATGGGCTCACAAAAGATAAAGTAAAAGTTGTTCATGAGTGTTGACTACATTCTGAAGTTGCCTTATGATTTGATGCTAAATAACTTGGTCTTCTAAACTTAGAACATATCATATTGATCTTTTCAAGTGTTCTATTTAGAACTATACACAATATCTTACCTAAAACAAGTTCTGTGTGTTTGGAACTTAGCGCCAATCTATCTGTATGTTAAGTAAGAACAAAATTTTTATTTTTTCATTTTAGCAGTTTTAACTAGGCTATAATTTTTTCTGCCAAGAATTATATGTTCTGTTTCTTCAGTCCTCTCAACATAAATGAAATAATGCTAACGGACTCAGGCCCTCAATTATTTTTCACCCAATAAAGTCTTCAACAGCAAATAGACATAGAGTACAAGATGTTTATAAAGCACACAATTTAAGAGAGCTTTAAAACTCAAAAAAATATTATGAGGTTTCTAGATCTCCAAAGTGGAAGACAAGTATGAAAACATGCTTGAAAAAGAGACTTAATATTTATCGTTTAAAGGAAAATTAAAACAAATATAGCAAGTGATGTACTACTGATTGTTACAGAAGTGCATATTACTTTGTGTCCTAATACATAGACATATTTCACAATTATAAAACAAGATTATTTTTAAAAATTGTTCAGTGAAATCTAGAAAAATGTTTTAATTTAACTTTTGAAGGGCTTCAACATGATCCCTTAGTTTCTTCTCGTGAACAACTGTAAGAAAATTTATTTTCAAGCAGAAAGATGGTGGGGTGAGATTTGATCTCAATTTTAAATATAATCTTAATAGGAATAAATAGATATAATTTGGATATCATGAAGTTTATGTTCAGTGGCTTTAATTCTTATTGCTATACACTTAAGTTATGAAAAATTAGCAAGAAGACATTTTCATTGGCACTAAATTATAGTTTATAAATAGCAAAATTTTATTTATAGCTACAGAATATACTCAATATGTTTTGTAATGTTTACAAAAATATTTATTTTTTCCTAAGTACATA
>NDGN011453461.1:0-13638 GCA_002564285.1 Tympanoctomys barrerae
TAAGCACAGGGACTCCAAGGATTGTAGGATGAGGATGAAAGATCAGCTTGTCCTTTGGGCAGACCCTTCTGTGGTGCTTGGGTAGAACAAGGCAGTCAATGGGAAACTGGAAAGAGGAAGTCTGATGAAGCTTCTGTTCTCATGCACACTTTAGTACTGAGAGCCCCAGCAGTACAAGGGGGGGAAGTTGACAAATCCCACATGTTTGGATCTAGGCACACTGACAAGATCACACTGGTTGCCAGTCATTTCCTGATCAATAAAATAAAAGATGGCTCAGTATGGGTTGCAATTAGTTTCCTACAAAACATATTTATGCAAACATTGAAAACAACTTTCATGTAGGGAGTGAAGAAAAAAACAAAAAAGACAAGTATATAAGTAGATGCATTGGCACATGCCTGTCATCTGAAGGCTCTGGGAACCTGAGGCAGGGGAAACTCAGGGGGAAGCTCATTCTGGGCAGTTCACAACTTCACATGTTTTTAAAAAGAAAACTAACAAAAGTGTTCAGGTACAGCTTACTGCAAAGTCCCTGAGTTCAATAATAAGGACTGAAAATAAAAGAAAAAGAAGTTACAATGTCAAAATTTTGAACTCTTACCTAAGACCCACCATGCACTCCAGCATCACTCAGTAAGTATTTATTTATATGTAAATGTGTGTACAGATTAAAATAAAATAACACTTTTCACAGAATATGAATTATCTTATTACTTTTATCTTATATAGAGGACATGGATTTTTTTACTTCATTCTATTTCATTATAAAATTCTGTTCAACTTCCTCCAAACTGATTTTATGACCTCCAAGTTGATTTCATGATTTTAAAACCCACTGACTGTTATACAGATATACCAGATTAATCTGAACAGCAAATAAGAGCTTTATAAGGAAGCTACATGTAAACAAACAAAAAGTTCCCCCACAAGAATTCCTAAAACAAATGGGAAAAAAGAAAATACAATATTTAGTACAACCACAGAAAATAATAGCATGGTGGCTAGACCTGTGCAATTTTCCATTTTTGCCAACCTAGTAACTTTTTCTGGGTCTTTGTGAAGACATGACAGCCAGAGCAATTATTTTAGTGACATTGTCAGGGGTCTATCTTACTCTATAGGTGTACTATAGACTAAAAGCATGAGTCTTTCCAAAATTCTTGTATTGATGTCACAGCCTCCAAGGTGATGACACATTCAAGTGGAACCTTTGAGAAGTAACCAGGTTTAGACAAAGTCATCCAGGTAACTGGCTGGACCCCCATAAAGATAGTAACGTCTTAGTAGGATTAAGAAGGGAGGGCAGAGCACTAATCTCTCCCTCTCTATTCTGTAAGGACACAGAACACACAGGCATGGCTGCCATCTACCAGTGAAGAAGAACCCTTGCTGAGGAGCTGAATTGAGCAGCACTTGGGTTTTGAATTTTGCAGTTGCCAGGACAAAGCATAACTGTATTATCTATAACACAGTCTATGGTATTTGTCATAGCATCCCATGCTGACTAAACTAGTGAGTAAAGCACCCTTCTTACATTAAAGCCAGAAGTGACTCTCTTGGGACATGTCCCAAGAGGACAACCAACTTTTCTTAGCACAGCCTCATTTACAAAGAACAATATACTCTCAACTCAAACCAAAATAATTTTGGAAACTCATTAGTCTCAGTATATAGGCACAAAACAACACCTTGTGCCTACAGTAACCACTGTCATTGTAAAGCATGAATGGATTCTCAGCTACCTTCAGAATGCTGTCTTTGTATGGCCTAACAGAATTAAGGACACATTTACACTTAGGGAAATATAAATTTTTTTATTAATTTGGGAAATATATTTTTTTAAAAAAGAAAATAGATTAATTGCTTCATTGTTTTATTTCCCATAAATATGAATGAATGAAATGATTTTGAAAGTTGAGTATGTAGCTGAGAAGAAGGTGGCTTGTATATTTGGATCATACATTTGAAGATCAATTCTTTAGTGTGTACCTTTAACTCCTCTCATCTTTACTTTGAATCCAGGACAATACTTCCTACTGACCTCCTGACCTGGCCCTGAGCCTTGCCTTGGCTATACTCATAATCTATGGTGAATCATGTTGCAGTTTCCAACATGTGATTGGTAATCATCATATAGAATCTTATGTTTATTTGTAAAAACAAACCAAGATGATTCAGTCAGCTGCTTCTCAGGAAATGGGGAGAATTCCCATGACAGTCAATGCTGAAAAAATATTGGTCGTGAAGTATTGTTGCTAAAGGCTGTTACTGAATGACGGCAATGCCAAAGGTACTGTAGTTCCAATTTCTAATGAAAGAAAGTTAATTGTATTATATTAGGTTGGTAGGAAAATGGGAAATGCTTCAGGTGGCTGCAAAGCAGGGCTGGAACTTTAAGTAACAAATGCTTGGATGAACTGAAACATTCCGAGTTTTCCTGTGCTTAATATGTTACATTGCTATGTTGATATGTAATGTCACAGATGGTAATATTAGTCATGAAAGAACAAAGAAGCCAAGTTCATAGCCAAATGAAAGTTGAAAGGAGGGGACAAAAAGTGAACTTACCCCACAGACAGGTTTTCCTGATTGAAAACATCTTAAACACCATAGAACACCTTCCCAAGATTCATGTGTTGGCGAGAGTAGATACTAAAGACTGTAAATCTCAGAGTTGGCATAGTTCCCACCAAAGGACTGAAGCAAGGAGTGTGGTGAAATCAAATTCAGCAATGAATGGATGATCCTAATTTAACAATGGGCAGCCTTCCCACAAATTCTCATGCAAACCAGTGGTGGCTTCCTCTTTTTTTAATTAACTACACAGCCTTTTCCAACCAGAAGATTTAAATGTTTACTTCTGTTTTCTTTGCGTCATTTGCATTTCTTTTGATTGTAAAATCAAATTAACCCCTTAGGCCTAGGAGGGCATCTTTTTGCAAAAACATACAAAGCTGGGAAAAAAAATACCAAATTCATCTGCAAGTCAGGAGCATCTGTACCATTCTTGGAGCAGGTTCCTCTCAGCTAAATAAGATGGTCAGTCAGTATTTCCAAGGAGAAAAGCAGGATAAACCATGTGCCATAAATAGTGTTCTACCGAAAGTCAGGCAGTGATAGCAAAATCTAGACACTAATAATGCTACTTTGACTAAAAAAAAATATCAATCTCTAAGAATATATTAGCTATATAGTCATTATAAAGCAGACCAAAAGGTGAATTCCTTTTCTACTTGAGAAATTATGCAGAACATTTCAACCCTCAGCTTTCAGATGAAATGTAGGAGGTAAAAAGAAAAGAGGAGTATTTCACCTACTCAATATTTCTGCTGTTGCTTCATTTTGGCAGATGCATATTCTAGTGTCTTAGGCACCTGGGCAATGACTAAGAGAGGATGTTTGAACCTAGGCTGACTACAAGAGCTATATTTGGAGGGCGTAGCAACAGAGGAGAAGGGTTGGCTTGGGTACTCTAAATGGTTGTAGTACAGGATAATTAGATGGAATTGTACACGGAAAAATTTTGTTAGAGTTACCAAAAATATTTCCTAACGAGAAGCCTGTTGTGCTCTGAAGTAGTCAAAAGGATGCAATGAATATTTCATCTCTTGAAACATTTAACAGAGCATGGGATGCAGGAATAGAAAGTACATCTTAAAGCTTTTTTCCCCCTTGTGGATGAAGAGTGGGGTTCATGAATCTTTCTATGCTGTTTTTCTGCTTCAGCTACTGAGGTCCAGAGAGTGAAGGTATTTCCCAACCTGGGAACAGTAAACCATAAAAGAGATCCAATTTGGGATGTGAAATGGTGGAAACAAAACTTATTTCTCTGCCTTACAGAGTGAAAACAAGAAAACAAATGTTCTTGACTTTCTGTGCTACTTAGTTTGCTTTAGCAGATCACTCCTTTAGCATTTTCAGTTTTGAAAACAAACAAAAAATAAACCCAGAAGTTGTTCGTTTATTGGTTCTGAAAGGATGTAAAAATAGGACCTGTGACATTCTGAGAATGAAAATGATTGAGGGTAACTTTGGGCACAAGAGAAGTTTTACCTAAAGGAAAGCTGAGAGAGAGAAGAAGAGAGAGATGGAGAGGCCAACTTTGAGTAGAACACTAAAACAATCTGTTGTTAAAATCAGACTTTATTTGACCGTTTGTTGGGGGTTTTGGTTCTTTGATTTTGGTTATGCTGCTGTTACTTTCACTCTCAGCTTAGCTATCTCTGCATGGGTTGCATTCCACTTTTCAAAACTTAATGTTGGGTCAACCAGATAGCTCAGTGGATTAAAGCACCTGCTTAGGCAGGGTACAGTGGCCGGGATTTGATCCCTGGCCTGCTGTGCTGGCCCCATCCCTGAGGCACGCTGAGACAATGATTGAGACTGGGCATGGTGGTGCATGACTATAATCCAAGCACTTGGGAGGCTGAAAACAGAAGAATCACTACAAGTCTGATCTGTGTAATAAGACCCTGTAGACCCTGTCCTAAATACAGAAAACAAAAATAAAAATGAAAAAACCCTTCATGTGATGCTGGCTCAGAGGCCTGGGGTGGGGTCTGAGATTTGAGGGCTTCTGGGGACCAGTCATTGGATGGTACATGATTACACTTCACTTACCCTGAACGCTACATTCCTCTATAACTACCAAGAGTTATCTCTTTTGTTTAATGCACATGAGGTACAAAATAAGTAATATTGTGTTTCATGTTCCTCTTATATGTGTTAAAGTCATGTAAAAATGCTGATGAAATAATTCAGATCCTTTAAATCTAGGGCTCCCCAGCCCTGGCTGTTGATTAGAATCATGAGGAAAAGGAAATGGACAGATCTTTGAAAAATATCAATGCCTTATCCCTACCCTAATGCCATTAATATCTCAGAGGATGAAGCCAAAATATCACTTCTCTTCCCATGTAGTTAGTAGGAAACTTTGAAAATTTACAGAAAAATTGAAATAATATTATATTGAAGAGGATTTGTCAACATTTGTCATATTTAAATTACTTTACTAAACATTTTTGGTTTTTTCCAAGGTAGTAGCTCTTAAGCAAGGGCAATTTCATCCTTGGGGGACATTTGACAATGTCTTAGTTTGATACTTATAGTTGTCATAACTGGAGGGTGAGTGGCATTTGTGATGCTGATATCCAGAAGTTAGAGGCCAGGCATCTGGTTGCGTCCTATGAGATACATGTGGGCCTCTGTCAGTGTAAAGTTATCCAGATGAAAAGGGCAGTAATGATGAGGTTGAGAAACCTCAGTGGTACAGCACATGCCTGGCCAGTGTGAGGTTGTGAGTTGGATTCCTGGTATGACATCCCATTCTCCAATCCCTGCACACACAAAAAAGAACTGTTGGACAGTTACTTGAACATATTTTCACTTATCAATCCTAAATTTGAATATCTGAAAAATTAAAGCTGCTCCCCCACAAACTTACAATAATATGATGCTTCATTGGATGAACAATGATAGCTTCTATTACTAGATCCATCTTCAAAACTTTTCAAGCATATCCTAAACGTTTTCAGATTTTTTGAAAACCAGAGTTCAGTTACATTTCATGCACTGCACTGAACAAAATTGTATGTATTTAATCTTTTAAAATCTAGATCATCCCTTCAAACATCTTTAAAAAGTTTTGAAAAGAATAATCTAATCATATCATATTTGAAGATTGACTTGTTTCTTTTCTCTTGTTTCACTGATTTCTCTGTCCCTTGTATTTCTGATGAACTAGACATCCAATATATACAAGGCTTGATTTGATTTGACTATTATAGTTTCTCCTCTAGAAGTAGAGCTAAAGCTGATCGCTTCAGTTGCATGATAACCTCTTTCCATTTTAAAGTCGATTTTCTACATTTTATTTAGCAAGAACTCTTGGAGATGATTCTTAGACATCTGTGATTCTTCTAGTCTCCTCAAGTTCTCATGGTATAGTTTTAGCGCTCTTTGATTCTCCTTGCTTGAGTCACTGGAGGCTGTAGAAAATAATTTTTTTATTTATTGGTGATTTTTAAGTTCCACAACTTGCAGTTGTTGGCTGGATTATCTCCTTGTCCCTCTCATTTGCTTCTTCCCATGGTGCTTGGGAGGGAACCCAGGGCTTTGCCCATGCAAGGCCACAGCTCCACCACTCAGCCACATTCTCAACCTTTTCCTTCTTTTAAAAAGGCAGGATAAATGTTGAATTCTTTCCTTATCTTCCAGTTTTGGGAACAGATTTAAAAATAAAGAGTTGATATAGCTAATTCTCAATTTTTCACAATATTGACTTTTTGTATCACAGGCTGTGTCCTAAAATGGTTAAAGATAGCAGAAAATGTTATAAATTCTACAATTAGAAAAAAACGAAAGAGAAAGAAAAAGAAAAGATATCCTTGTATTTTTTAGTATTTAGAATATTGAAAATAGCAGGCACATTAACATAATTGATTCATTTAGTAGTAAAATTCTGGAAAGGGACTTACATTTATAAAAATACATGTTATCAACCCTTATAAGGAAAAGGGGTTGAAAGTCACCAAGCTAAAATACATTTATTCATAATTTAGAATATGTTTGAATTCACTGTTTAGTCTTTCCTGAATCCACGGGTGGTAAGTGTTACATGAAAGCTAAACTCTCTTAAGTCAACAGTTGAACAAATATTCAATCAGTTGCTCATACTAAAAAGAGTGTTGCATCTGGAATTTATCATTTTCCAAGAGGGAAAATGAGTGTATTAGAGGAAGCAACTGAAACTGGGTTTGCCACTTTGCCTTAAAGCCTTGAATTTTTAATTTTTCTTCTAGAATTTCATATTAGTTATTTTATGTGGGGGAAGAAAATCTTTCAGCCCAATGGCAGTTTTTCACTCACTTTGAATTTTTTTTTTTGTATGTGTGTGATGACACAGTTTTAAAGCAGGTTAGTAGGATGTTTATAATAATTAATACATCACATATTGTCTTCATAGTAGTTATTCAGAGGACAAGATGCAGACATGTTATCTTGTCTAAACAATATTGGTACAAACTTTTATTCATAGTGAACTGAAGTAGCTGTATATCTATCCTAACTCATATTATACATATATATATATATATATATATATTCTTTTTTCCTTCCCTCTTTTTTTACAACAAAACTGTCTTTTATTTACACTTTTGTGCAGTTAGTAACTCATGACACTAGGTTGCTTAGCAACTGATAGCAAACCTAAACCAGACAGGATGTTCCTCTCAGGAGTGAGGTAGCATGTTTGCTTTAGGCACTGGGCCAAGTCCCACCTACATACATTTGATAGATTTCCTAGCTCATTTTGATATTTTATGTCCAGTGTTAGACCAGATCTCAAACTTGTCCCTTCAGTACATTGCTTTAGATCTGGGTGTAAAAGAGAGTTCTGCCTTCAGTTTAAAATGCAGTCAATTTGTTTTTATTATGAATAAATGGGCACTTAGTGCCGAGAAGTTGCAGGCATCATCCAGATGTTTGAAATTTTGAGTAAGCACATGGAACTGGTCACATGCCTGCTTCTGTAGCCCCATGAACAATCTGGAGAGAAGATGCATTTGTTTCCAAGGTCTGGAAATTTTAAGAGTATCTGCCAGCCACTTCATTTGCAAGATATTCCTGTCATTGTTTCTGATTAAAAGGAGGGGTGGAGATGAGGTATCCAAAGGCTACAGCTTAGTGGCTTGTGGAAACTGGGTGAGATTTGTCAGGTAGAAACCCTAGAAATTAACTGGGAAGGAGGAGACCTGTAATCGTGATGCTGTTGGTCACTTAGGGATGTAAGTGGTGCGGGCATGAGGAGACAGAAAAAGACAAAAACTAGAACTTGAAAATTACTTGTGTATGCACAAAAGAAACTGGCTTATTCACCCAGACTTTCACTTTTCAAATAAGTGTCTTTAATCCTTAGCCAAATGACTCGCTAAGGGCATATTAATTCATTATTTTATCTTTTAAACATGTGCTATCAAAACAAGCATTTCTAAAACAATAAAACCATCTCCTCAGTCAGTCTTCTCTTGGTCTACAAAGGCTTGGTAAACAGGCTAATTTATTGTCCACATGATTCACCCAGCGATGTGTATGGCCTCGCTCTTGTCCCTGGTTATGGGTGACACAGGAATGGACTGTCACCAAATGTTACATGTTCACACTATTAAAAACAAACCAACCATCCACTGGGCAAATGACTTCTCCATGGTCTTCTCACTGACTGAGCTATTTGCCTCTTGCCTCTTATAGAACATGCCAAGGGAAATAAAAAGGCTATTTCAAAATAGGTATAGCACCGAGATTACTGTGACCTCCTATTTGTTCTGGCGAGTAAGAATGCTAATGTCATTAATTTTAACCAAATTAAAGAGCCTTAATAGAATTAGTGGCTTGGTAATTTGAATATATATATTCAAATAACATAATTTGAATTATATATATATATATATATAATTAAAGAACAAAATTAAAGAGCCATGATAGAATTAGTAGAGACATTTTATATATATATATATATACATATATATATATATATATATATATTCAAAAAGATATCCTTCATTAATGGCAGGATTACAGCTTCAAAGTATTTGTTTCTTTGAAAAGAATTTCATTTCTATGGGAGAAAATAGTATATTTTAGTATATTTAGAAATAGGAGGAGGCTTGGGCTATCAGCTTTTAGGAGAGCCTAAAATATTTCTTTTTAATACACTATGCTTATTTGTGTCTGTCAATAAATTAATAATTATATGCATATTTTGTTATTCATTGTTAAATATATCTATATATTTAGAGTTACTTTTGTGTTTATTAATTTATGTAAAACATGATGTTTGTATATATTTATTTAGTATATTACATATAATATACATGCAAAAGCCTGGACCCAATAATTCAAAAGTAAAAATAGTTATAGCCAATACAAAAGCATAAAGACTATAAACTGTAGAAGATATATAATTTGTGTAAATTGAGAATTAATCAGTATTTATACAAGTTTTACAGGGCCTTATAAAAATAGCAATTAAAATAGTGACAGTTTAAAAATTATTCATTTATTTTATGTATTTTGTACAGTGTCTACAGGGTCTCACTACACAGATCAGACGAGTAGTGATCTTCCTGTTTTCAACCACTCAAAGTTCTGGTATTATAGGCAAGTGCTACCATGCCCTGTCTCAATTGCTGTCTCAGTGTTCCCCAGGTACCAGGGCTCAAAGCCGGGGCCCTGAACTCTGCCTAAGCAGGCACTTTAGTCTGCTGAGCTATCTGGTCAGCACAAGTGACAGTTTTTGAATTGTAGACAATTATAACATTTTTCAGAGAAATCTTCTATTTTTCTTTGCAAACCCTATTACTTTTTAGTTACTTGATTACTCATTAATTCAAAATATTAATAATTTGGAATCTTCTGTATGCCTAGCAGATAGAGAGTTAGGATTAAAAATTTAACAATAGAAAGCCTTCTGGGCAATGTCTGTCATACGGAAGGGATGACAACACCAGCCTGCTTACTCATGAGGTAAAAGTGCTGTACTAGCATGACATAAATCAGTAATGGAGGTTCAGATACAGAAGAAGTGAATTCTGAGTTTTGTTCAAGATAGTCTGGGAAGGCACAGGCATTTGAAGTTGTCGTGTGGAACTGCTCTTCCACAAAAACAGTTGCTGTTTCATCCTCCAAAATGAAACAACTTTGTGAACACAGCTCCTTGCATGACAAGAAGTAAATATCCCACACTTTTTTGCTTTGTTTATGTTTTCTTTAAGCAATGCCTATATTCACTGTTTCCTTTTATCCTCCCAACTATACAGAGGTCTACCGAGTCAGAGTCCTCAAGGTCTGGGGTCTGAAGTGGTGGCATGAAGTGACATGGAAAAGAGAAAGGAGAGCTCAGGAACTTAGGGAATGGCTACTGAGAAGTGAAAGTTTGCAGGGAGGAAAAGAAGTGTAACTGTAGACCACAGAAGAAAAAAAAGAAAACCTCAAAAGAGAAAAAGTAAAAAATTATTTGGGGATATAGTAATTAAAATGAGGGTGAAGAGAACTGCTGTTGGATGTTAAAGAGGAGACTACTAGCTAAGCCTCCCCAAGTAGGCAGGATGAGGGTACTTTCTGCTGTTATGGAAGGAAAGATTGATGTCAGGTAGCTTGCATGATGAAATTTGTCAGGATTCTCTCCATCTCAACATTGCATTAACACATGGGCTCTCATACGCAAAGGGGTTAGAGAGAAGCAAGTCTCTGTATTCCCACAAATAAATATGAGTTGTATGTTGGAATTCTTCAAAAACACTGAAAGGCTTAGCCTTCCCTAATGTCATTATATATTTTAACCATTTGCAACCAATTTATAGCAGACATTAAAGTTTTCCTGTCTATAGTATAGTTGGCACACAACACTTCCTATGTTAAACATTTCCAACAAAATCCCATTTCAAGAACTTCCTGAGACTGGTGAAGTTTTGGAGCTTTGCTTAAGTGGCTCACTTATACAGAGGCATTTTTGAGCCAGGGAGAACAGCACCCTGTATCAATCACAGACCCCAAGGAATCCCTGAAATTCTCTCTGTGTGTCTCAGGAGGATACACTGTGAAAAATAACAAGGAAGTTCTCATTTCCTCTGAGCCCAGACAGGTCAGGTTGCAATACAGACTTAGGCATCTTAAATCTATAACTTGTTCTTCTGCAAGGCCACTTGGACAACAGCAATGAAGAGACCCATTCCTCTTCCTGATCTTGACTTTTCACTGTTTGTGAGCAACACCAGAACATTTTATCCTGGTCTTGTCTCCCTTCTCCATCTTGTTCTATGGTGGTTTAACTTAGCTATGTCAACTTGATTGGATTGGGGTGACTGAGAAGCTTACTAAAGTACACTTGTAGGCATGCCTGGGAGGCTTGTAAAACAGGACATTGAGCACTTCCTATGATTATTCTCTGGCATTGTTCACTGGTTATGCTGCCCAGATTCCATACATTAAGCAGCTTTTCTTGGCCACACCCTCCCCACAAGATGAACCTACTATGAAGTCACATCAGCGTGGACTGAATCCGTTGAAACTGCAAGCCAAAGTAAACCCCTTCTCCTGTAAGCTGTGGTTGTCTGGCACTGTGTCCGAGTGACAGGAAGTCTAACTACTACATCTTCCTTTGCTCCTGTCTTCCTTCTCTTTTTTCCTTGGCTTTCCCTCCTTCTCACTTTCCTTTCCTTTTCCTTCCTCTTGGTCTTTCTTCATTTATTCTCCATTTTCTCTTTCCCATGGTACCACATAGACTCAGATTCATCAAATGTTAAGAAAAAAGATGAACACAATTGTCTTCTATGAGCATTTAAGGAAGCAAACTGAAAAACATATCTTTGAGCATGCTTACACCAAGAACTCCTCAGACTTTCCTCCAGATTTTTCATATGAAGTAAAATGGAGAGTTTCAAGTGGCCCTTCTGTGGGGCCTTATTATTCTTAAAATGTAAACTCCCTTTGAAAGGAAGATCTTAAAAAATCTTTTTTCTTTTTAGGACTGATTGTTGGATGGACACACTCCCAACTTTGCTCACTAGCACCAAGGAAGTAGTTATATTGATATTTTTTTAATGATAAAAACTCACTTTTTTTCATTTGTCACCTAATTTCCCTAAGAAATCCTCCTGCTTGAAGAAATACCTCAACCCATTGACCTTTGCTGGTTTTTTGCTTGTGCCATGTTCTCTCCATGTTCCCCTTCTTGTGCTCCTCTTTGGTAGATGTAGGGGTTGTCACTGCCATGTAGCATGATCCAAGACTCTCAAGAAATTGACAATTCCCTGCAGTTTTTGGTGCAGTGATAAGTACACCCAAACTTTGGGACAGCAAGATGTAAAGAGAGGCTTTCTCTAAGGTCTATGGAAAAGGACTGTTTAGCCCATATGTGAAAGAGAAATATATCTCCCTCCATTGCTTCCACGAGTTGTCTTATGGCCACAAAGGAAATCATGAGAGAATGAAGCCAGTGTTCCAAGGAACAAAGGAGGGGACCAGAAGGACCGGGAACATTGTGGAGGTGCTGCTCCAACATCCTG
The DNA here is from genome assembly GCA_002564285.1 of Tympanoctomys barrerae. Lineage (NCBI taxonomy): Eukaryota > Metazoa > Chordata > Mammalia > Rodentia > Octodontidae > Tympanoctomys > Tympanoctomys barrerae. The sequence goes on from NDGN011453461.1 coordinate 12,066, forward strand.
GAAACATATTCCTGGTTTCACTTCCTGTTATGTTCAACCATAAATGTTCTTTTTCAAGTTAGTTTGATTTAAAGTGAATTAAATGAAGCCAGAAGCATCATATTTGATATATTTCATAATTTAAATTATCTTGCAAAGAGAAAAGAAGGGAGGGGAAAAAGGAAGGAGAGATGAGAAACAGAGGGAATGTAGATTTTCCAAAGAGCCACCAGATGGGAGCTGAGGTCAGATCATAGTTTGTGACCTCATTGCATGGTATAGAGGTATCATCATTTCTCAGAAAGTGTGCTTAAATTATCCCCATTTCTCTCATTTACCTTTGATTCAAATAAAATCCAGTTACTAGACCAGGCCTCAGAATCTGTGTGATTCTGTCCTTGGATGGTCTTGGGGATGTCTCTCAGTTTCCCAGTAGAGAAAACAGGTCACAGATATTTGGTTTTTCATTCACATTAAAAACTTGAACCCTATTGCCTGCTTCCCTGCTTTGATCTTTGATCTCTCTTTGACGCTCCCCCCCCCCATACCTGGTTCCTTCAAAGCTAGAACCTTCAGAGCCCTATAAGCCTCATTCAGGAACACATCTCTTGTGAAATGTTTCCAACCACCTTTTGGTAGCCACATTTGTAGCCCTGCTCCCCACACCCCGAGAAACCTCCACAGAAAAAGTGTGTCCTTCCAGGGCTAGGTTAGACTAATATCTGTGAAATCCTTTCTGAATGGTCCCTATTGCAAAGCCAGTTTGATTTTCTTATCAGCACTTACTACTATTCGATAGCCTGAATGTGTTGTTATTTATTACTTGTCCAATACCTTTTCCTATTAGAACATTAACTCCATGAGGTTAAGGATTTATCCGTGGAAGTGTTAGCAGAACAAAGAAAAACAGTAAAAATTATCATTTGGTAAGAATTCTTGGAATGTTACTAATCCTTCTCTTTAAAGTCTTTCAAGGGTTTCCAACATTACTCAAAATAAATTCCAAAGTCATTTTAGTGGCCTATGCAGCTCTACATATCTACCCTCATCCCTTCAAGCTATCCCTGCTTCGATCTTCACTGTTCATTCAGCCCCATCACCGACTCCTCATGTCTTGGGGACTCCAAACAGCTCCTCTCAGACTCTTGGCCCTTTTCCCCTTTCCTCTTCTGCTGTGGGAAAACTGATTTTGCTGATGTTTGCACAACAATCTTTACTGCCTTTATCTGTTCCTACTGTTTCTGTCTAGATGTGCCCCAAAGCCTCATGTAGTCATGGGGCAGGCTTCTAGAGCTTATGATTGATTCCTGGTCCAATGCTGGGATTATGGGTGTGAGTGCTGCACCCACCTTAGGGTGAGTAGCCTGATTACAGTCTAAGGGAGGGAAAAAGGCTTGTTCTCTTCTGCTTCTCCTATTTGCTCTTGCTGCTTTTGTTGTTTTCTGGCTCTGTGAACTGTTGCCCCCTGCCACATTCCACCCAGCCTTGGAGCCAGCCAAATATGGACTGAGCTAAATATGGACTGACACCCCTACGCACTGTGAGCTAAATAAATCGTGTGTGTGTGTGTGTGTGTGTGTGTGTGTGTGTGTGT
>NDGN011453465.1:0-10691 GCA_002564285.1 Tympanoctomys barrerae
TGGGGATTGAACTCAGGTCCTTGCACTTGCCAGGGAAGCACTTATTCCATTGAGCCATCTCCCTAGCCCTTAAATATTCTTTAAAAAAGTCCAAATTCTATTCCATCTTTACATGACAACCACAGCAATCTCTTCATGCTAGCCAGATGTACATTTTTCTTCTCTCCACCTGAAATATACCAGAATTTGAAAAATGAGGTGCTGGACCTGAGAATGCAAGATAGAGAAAGCTTCCTAAAGCGTGGCTGTTCTTGTCAGGCTGAAAACCTTGGGAGGGGTTAGCGCTGGTGAAAGGGAAGGGGCCGGCAGCTGTGCCCCAGCTGTGGAGCAGGGCTTTGTGTGGCAGGACAGGACTATGGAGCTCTGTCCTGCTTCAGGAAGGGCAGAACTCTCTTTAGGCTTCCCAGAATATGCCCTTTCCGGGGGACAGGTGGGGAGGCGACTTGGTCATCCTGAAGTGAAGTTGAGGCCTGGCCCTGGGTCCCTGGCTGCAGTGGGTGGGGCATCCAGGCTGCTACAGCTGACAGAGGAAGGAGGGCTCGGAGGGGCTCACTGCTGGCTCTGAGCGGGGACCGGGGAGAGCAGTTTATAATTCAGAGTTTGTGGTTGTGACTAAGACAAATGGCCACTTGGTCTGGTGGGACCTTTAGGGCAGAGGCCTTTGTGCCCTGTGGTTCTGGGTAGATGGACTATCTTGGTGACTTGTGTCCCTTGTCCTCCACAGAAGCACAGACCCCATGCTCTCCTCCAGGACCACCAACAACGTGCAGTTATGAAGCACTTCAGCGTGCCAGGTGCTGGCACCTCTCTCTCTGTGCCCCTGCCCAAGAGTGATGTAGGCTGTGGCTGGAAAGCAGAGATTCTCCGAGAACTCAGAGCCAAGAAAGGGAGACAGACTGTCGCCCCTGCCCCGAGGATCATCTCTTGCTCAGAACCAAGGAGCTCAGTGGTCCAGCTAGCCACCCACCTCCCCATTCTTCAGATTGGTTGGGCAGCGGGGGGCCACTGTCAGACTGGTGCAGAGCTGGCCTTCCCTGCCTCCTCGGCAGCCCAGGGCCAGGGGGATCACAGGGTAGTGCTTGGCCTGTTTACCTTGCTTTCTCCGCTGCACCGGCAGAGATCAGGGGTCCGTTTGTCTTGTCACCAGCCAGTCCTTGGCGCCTGTGCGATCCTGGCCTGCGGGAGAAGCTCAGCCAATATTTGTGCAGACAACGGACCACAGCGCTCAGCGGGCTGGCTCTGCCCCAGACCCTTGCACATCCGATTCGGTGGCTCCAGGTGCCCCCCGTGGGAGTGCCAGCTGCAGTTTGGCAGCCAGGGTGGGGGTGGAAGATGCTCCTCGGCAAATGTACCCACCCACCCAGTGCCCTGAAGTCACCCACCTATTGACCCTGCCTAAGACAAACACCTGGAGCAGGAACAAATGACCCATTTTCACACTAAAGAAAAAGTGCAGGGCAGCAAGGTGGGCAGGGATGCGCTCTGAGGTACTGGCACTGCAAGGAGGTTGCTTTTGGTTCTAGGCCTGGCAGCCTCTCTTCTTGTGCAAGCTGGGGAAGGGATAGAGTAAGGCGCTCCAGCTGACTTTGGGGATGGGGCGCTCAGGCGCCAGGCTTGAGTGCTGCAGAGAGCAGCACCCACGGGCGTGGGGGTGGCCGGAGGGATGGTGGGTGTGGCAGCCCGTGGGCTGGGGTGGCCGGGTCTAGCTGCCCCGGGTGTGCGGAGCGCTCTAGGCTGACCGGTGGCTCGGCGCGGGGGGCGGGAGCGCGCAAAAGGGGTGGGGCCGCTAGGGGCGGGCGGTCGGGGGTGGAGCCCGGGCCGCAGCGCCAGCCGCTCTCTCCCAGCTGAAGCCTTCGCCGCCGCCGCCGCCGCCGCGCTCGGCTGGGGACGCGAGGCGGGCGCTCCGCTAGGCTCTTCGCCTGCGGCTGCCGCTCCCGCCAGCGCCCGGGCTGCGGTGCTCCGATCCCGGCTCCGCGGCGTCCTACGCCCTCTGGCCCCGCTCCCAGGCCTGATCCCTGCCCTGACCAGAAGCCGTTCGGCTCTGCCGCTCGGCTTGCGCCCGGGCCATGGAGAGGGGCCCGTGAGGGGCGCGGAGGCAGAGGTGGAAGCGCGGGCGGCCGAGCTGCAGGCGCGGCGGAGGATGTCTCCGGCGAGTCCGAGTCCGGACCCCAGGATGGAGCCGGTGCGGGGCGCTGCAGCCGCGGCTCCCGGCGCGGCCCCGACCAGGTAGCGGCCGGGCCCCGGGCGGGCGGCGGGGACTCCGCCGCAGCCGCGGGAGGGCGCGGGCCCGGAGCCGCCCCTCGCCCGGGACTGGCGGGTGTGGAGGGCAGCGGGGCGGCGGAGCCTGATCACCCCCGCCCCATGGGGGAGGGTAGCAAACTTGAGGCGCACGGCGGCCCGGGGGTGTCCGGCTCTGCTCCTCTGCGGAGCCCACTCGGCTGCCTCAGGCTCGCGGTCGTACAGCCCGGGGCTGCGCGGCGGCGAGACGCTGCTATCCCCGAGCCCGCTGTAACTTTCCCGGCCGGGCCTTGCCGAAGCGGGGGTTGCACCGCAGGCGGGGCGGGGGCTGCGCCGTGCTTCCCGCTCCCACCGGCTCTGCGCCCGCATCCACTGCGCTGCGATGCGCCGTGCCCTATGGGACCGAGGCTGTCGAATGATGCAGGACTCCCCGGGAAGCCTGGCAGCCCTCCGGCTAGCTCCTCTACACGGGCATCAGGGAACTGCTCCTCCGGGCTCGGAGTACTCAGTGCCTGTCTTCGTGATGATAGCTCTGCCTGGGGTTAAAAGGCTAAGCCACTTGAGGACCGCACCAGAAGACCTCATGGTCTTCCCAGGGTGCATCTTTGGCCTGATTGCAGAAGCTGCATGTGCCCCCACGCCCAATCCCAGGCCTTCTAGTTTCCAGGTTTGGGTCTCCACTCCAGGGCTGGTTCCCTTCTGCTGGACTTAAAAACTGATCCTAAGCAGAAGGCCCGTGGGAAGGACTCACCGCGGAACTTGCCACGGACAGAGTGGAGGCTGGGGCAGGGGAGACGGAGGTCCAGTCAAGGACAGAAATTCAGCCAGCATCTTCTGGAGGGCTGGCAGGAGCAGGGTGCAGAGAGACCTAGGTTGGGGCAGGAGGCAGCACCTGGCTGGGAAGGCGTCGCTTTAGCAAGCTGAAGGGATTAGGAGACATCAGGGGCAAGCAGGTGGTCAGGTACCAGGGAGCTCTGGCTGGGCTCCCTGCGGGTGGGGCTAGCCCATCTCAAGCTGACCTTACCTGGGCTGGCAGTTCCTAGGCTCTGTCCTCAGCAGCCCGACACTTACAGGGAGCAGGATGACCCTGTTTCTTTTTCAAAGTGCTTTCACCGCGGTGACTCACACATAGGATTCACCAGGGAGGTATCAAGCTTCCACCCTATTCCATTCCCCTCCCTCTTGGGTCTGTAGGGAGCTTCTGGGGAAAGGAGGGGGCAGGTTTGTCCTTGGGCCAGAGACCCTTCGTGAAGCCAGGAGCTGGCCCTGCCAACTTTCAAGGTCTGTGGCTGTCCCTGATATCTCTGATGGGGTGGGTGAGTGACCTGCAGCCAGGCCAGGCCATAGGACACCGTGGTGGGCAGGAGAGGGAAGGGGATTGTGAGTGGGAGGAAGCCTTTTCTAGTTATCTCCCAACCCTGGAGAGCTTTTCAATCAGACCCTGTTTCCCTGCACCTAGCACCCAGCTAACTCATCTCTAGGCAGATCTGTCATCTGGGTGTCCCTCTTTGCTGAGTAGTTGCAATGCTCTTGGCTGGAGGTTTCCTTCTCAGGACTTGAAGTCCAGCTCCCTGGAAGACAGCTGCCCTTCAGGGGAGGGATATGGATCCCCCCTCCCCTCCCAGCCCTGCCCCAGAGCACTAGCCCAGAGGAAGTTTGGTGCTGAGAGTGCTGGTATTGGCTATGTGTCAGGCTGCCCCGGTGGAGGGGTATCTTTCATCCACTGAGTCGGAGGGGGTCCAGGGGCCAGCCAGGTGCTTGTGGGGGCCAGGTCCAAGTCCCAGGCTCCCCGTGCCCATGCTGCGTTGTCTTCCTCCCTTACACACTATGTGTCTCCCTTTACTTTCCCAACTCCACTCTGCATTGGTGTGGGGAGGGAGCATTTGATATTCATAATCTGGTTCAGAGAAGGTCCCGAAGCCCTGAGTCACTGTATAGTTTCCATGGAAACAGACTTGTTCGGTGGACTTGGTGTAGCGCGGCAGTGCTGGTGGGGGAGAAGAGAAACCTATAGTAAAGCCAGGCTCCACAAGTGTGGCAGCAGTTGGCGCAACTCCCTCCCTGGGTAGGGTAAGGGGTGGGCCAGGCTCTGGTCTCCCTGGGGGAGGGGCTGCCTCTCCCCACCCAGAAGGTCTGTCTTTTGGAGCCACCTGGCAGGCAGCCTGCACCTTCTGGCTAGGTGCTTCCCCTCAGTGCCTCAGTTTCCTTCTCTGTCAGACAAGAATTGTGAAAATATCTATCTCCTAGGGCAGTGAAGGTCAAATATGTTAATATGTGGATACATATACAATGGCATCAGAGTTAGTGCTCAGTGAGCGTGGAAGTTACCCATTAAGTCAGGGGACTGGTTCACCTGAGTCCCTCCCCTATCCCAGCAGGTGGTCCTGACATCTGCCTGGGCTGGCTCCTGGTAGCACCCTCTACCCCCCCACCCCCGCTGGACATCACATCCATGTTTTCCCACAGAGCCTGTATTTCAGCTTTCCTAGGGCTGGCCCTCAGCTAGGCAGCCCTTGCTCTTCAGGATAGGTTCAGAGCCCACCTATCCAAGACCCCAGTGGGAAGAAGCTCTCCAAGTCCAGACAGATGGGTGGCTTCCATTGGAGTCCCTGGGGAGGGTGGGTCACAGAGACCCTTAGAATTAGGACAGAGGGAAAGGGACAAATGAGGACCAGGCAGAGACAAGGTCCTCTTGACAGAGGAATGGGATTGGGTGGTGGAGGCTGCTTTCCCTTACTGGGGCAAGGCTGGTCAATCTGGCGTCTCTCTTGAGGATCAGCGAGAGAGGGCTACAGGCTTCCTCCCGTGCCCCTGGATGGAGCCTCTGCGGCTCACATGCTGCCTGCATGCCCTTCAATCTGGGCATGGAGCTCTAGCCACTGGGGCAGGGAAAACCCTTACCCCACAGTACCTGTCTCCGGCATCTCGGGGCATGGCCTGGGGAGATCTGGGGCAGCAGTGATAGCCTAGCCTGCTGTCCCTCCCTGCCATCCTGTGGCCCCAGCTCTGAGCTCCCAAAAGCCCCCCCTCCATCACTGCCAGCTGCCAGAGCAGTGAGGGCACCTCATTACCCCCTGGACTTCCTTTTATTTTGTAGATGGAAAAACTGAGATTCCTAGGCTTTGCCTGTTTGGCCAGAACATAAGCTGGCCGTGGCCTCTCCCCCGTCTGTGCCAGCCTTGGGGCTGCCCTTCTCTTGCAGGGCTCTCCAGGCAGTTCTGGCTGCTGCCTGGTGGGTGACCCCCCTAAACACACACACACACACACACACACACACACGGGCTGGCTATTCCCTGCCAAGGTTCTTCCCCCCAGGTCTCTCTGGACCACTTTGCCGTCCTCGTTGCTGTTCACAACACCTTCCAATTTAATATCCTCTGCAAATTTCATTAGTGGACTGTTTACTCCCTCTCTCAGGATCATTAATGAAGATGTGAGATAAGATGTGACCCAGGGCTGCGCTTGGCAGCCCTGTCCTACACCCGGATCCTGCTCTCTAGCCTCTTCCCTTGGGAGTTGCCCCCTCCTGCCTTTAGGCCCCACGACAAGTGCTTAGGGCCAAGTCTGTTTGAATTAACTTTACGAGATTACTCGGGGTGCTGTATCAAATGCTTTGCTAAAAATCAAGATATATTGCCCTGCCTGCATTTCCTTCATCTACCAGTCTTGTAATTCTATCAAGAAAGCTATCAAGTTTGTCAGGCATGATTTGTTTTTTATAAATCCCCATGGTGCCGCATGGGGCACAGGGTTCCCACGTTTTCTAAATGTTTAGAGATTCCCCCTTGTGTTTGCGGCTTGATTAGAGCTGGAGGACTGGGCTAGGAATTATCTGGAAAGCTGTGTGCTTCCCGGGGATGCGGAGGAAGCAGCCCCAATGCTTCTCTGGTGTCTGTGGTGACAGTGAGTGGCTTAACACCTCTGCCCCACCCCCCAGGCCCTGCATTGTGCTGGGCTCTGAATGCTAGGTGCTGGGCCAGGACGGGCAGATGGTTCCCTGGTGCTGTCCTTCAAGGCTCCTGCAAGGCAGAGGAAATGACACACAAGTCTGTGGCCTCTGCCATTCTGGAGGTCTCATTAACTGAGCGATGACTGCAGACGAGTCACTTTGCTGAGATCTTTGTGTGCCTGATGTCCTCTGAGCCTAGGGAGTGAATGTGGTGTCCCCTCCCCTTTGGCACTCAGACAGCAAGGCTGCCCAAGACTGTGGGTCTGGCTCTTACCATAGCCAGACACATCTAGGCGCAGGAGGGTTGGGATGGCAGCCCTGGGCTTGCAAGAGGTCCGAGTGGGGATGGGAGGCAATGCTTGGAGGTGGAGGTAAAGTGTGGAGAGGCGAGGACCTCACACAACATGGGTACCACCAGCTTCTGTTCTCTGCCCTGCCCTGTCTGAGCCTCTGGTGGGTGACGTGGTGGGACTGGGGCTGAAAGTCTGTGTTCTATCTGTAAAGCTGCTTGTCCCCTTGCCCACAAGCCTCGTGGGTCAATCTTCCTAGTGCTTATTACCCAGGGACACACGGCTGGCAGCCTGCTGCAGGCATGTCATTGGCACCACCAGCAGGCTGGCAATGAAGTCTAGGCCCTACTCCAGATGACTTCTAGCCAGGTGGTCATAGAGATCTTCTCGGTAGCCTCCGGTTGGCATGGGATGGTGGCATTTCTGGCTCCCTAGCCATGAAGCCCCTCCAGCCTCGCTGTTCTTACCTAGCTCAGATGGGGCTCTGATGGGGAGGGGAGTGGTTGTGGGCTTCTGCTTATAGGAGCCTGCTGGCCCCAGGTTCACACCTGTTCATGGTAATCTTCATTCTTGTCACTTGCAGGAAAGGTGAGTCCCCAAAAGTAGTGAGATGCCACAGACCTTTCCACATGCCAGATAACTAGCAAGGGCCACAGATGACATCTTAGGGGTCAGTCCTCAAGCGTGGTTGGTAGCTACTGGGTGAGCTGCTAGACAGTCAAGGTGGGCATTAGTGTGCTGGGGAGCCTGGTGGTCACTCTGGGCCCGGTGGCCCTGCCTCTCCTGTCTAGTATCCCCATGCTCTTGTGGCCTGAGGTTTAAAACTCTGTGTTTAGGGCCAGCACCTGGGGGTGTTTAGAGCTGTGTTGGAATCCCAAACTGCTTGGATGAGTGTCCCCTACTCCCTAGGCCTCATGGGGAAAGGTGGCCACGCACTGGCACGAGGCAAGCAGCCTAGGTGTGTGTCTGTACCTGCAGCCTGCTCCACCACTGTAAGATTCAGGGTCCCATCCCTCCTATATCCCCGGGGACCAGGTGGGGCTTGTGCAGGTCGCTGGAGCCTGGAGACTTGGGAGTCAGGGACAGAGGGCCATGCACTTGCAGGCAGCACTGTCTGGGCTCAGCCCCTGTATGTGTTTTCTTCTTATTCCTGAAGCTGGGATCTGGCCTGGGGCCTCGGTACTATTCCTCTTGGCTGTGGCTCCTAGTGGGTGCTGGGGTGGGGGGGAGGCAGGAAACCAGGACCTTTCCACCTAGCATGGGACAGAAGAGTCCCGGCCCACCACAGGCCAGCCTGACAGGGAAGCAGCTTTGTGACTCATCCCCCCAGGAGCCAGGCACACTGGGGCCTTGTATTGGGGCTGGGAGGTGACTGACAGCTGGCTCAGGCAGACCAGCATAGCATCTTTCTTTCCTTAAGCAAGCCAGGTCTCTGCAGGCAGGGCAGTGAGGGTCTCTAGCCACATGCCCCATTGTACTCTGGTAGAAGAATCTGTGGCGCATCTTCAAACTCTTAACATTTCAGGGCAGGCCCGCCACGGTGTGCCCGGTGCTGTTCTGAGTTTCAGGCATCACCATGTCCCTGTCCCACAGTGTCCCTGGGGAGACCCGTGGCATGTCCTCCATTTCACTTGGGAACCACAGGCCTGCAGAGGTGAAGTGCTTTGCCTGGGTTTTCTGGCTGTGAAGCACTGGCAGAGAGGGTCACACCTAGGCTTTGCCCAGGGTACCTGGCCACCAGCCAGGCCAGGCTCCTCTAGTGTTTGTGGGTGGCATCTTAAGGAAGCTTGAGGTGTCAGGTGCCCCCAGGTCTTTACTTGTGGACACCAGAATGGCCAAGAGGCTGCTTGGTAGCTCTGCTGAGGGTGCAGATGTGGAGGATGTCCCAGAGCGTCCTTCAGTATGGTTGTCATGGAAACCATGGCAGTAAAGCTGTCCTCCCAGCAGGGTGCCTGTAAGAGATGCTGCAGAGTCCATGTGGGATTGGTGTGGCCCAGGGACTCTTGAAATTGTACCGCGCCACCCTGTTCGTATTGGTGTGGATCCTGTAGTGCCCATGGTTCAAGTGGAGGTGGTGACCCCAGAGAGGAGCGCTGCAGCCCCCATTGTCCAGAACCTGTGAGATTGCACTCCTGGATGGCTCTCACTGAAGGGTGCCCTAGGACATAGGGTGCTGCAGCTTGTCTGTGGTTTTATCAGGTGTGGAACGTGGCTCAGCTGGCAGTGGCTCTGGAGAGCTCTTGGGAGAAATCTCGTGCAACATATTCAGGTGCCTCGAGCCAATAAACTCTAGTTTTTAGCTCATGAATCCTATGAAACTTGTAAATCTCTTTTCCCACTGACTGCCAGGAAGTTCTGACTCCTTTGTAGCCGACAGGCCATTGTTACCCCGTCCTTGTTTCTGCTTCCTTTAGACTTTTTTTTGCCTCATTTGCATCACCTAATTTTCCTAAGGAAGAAAAAAATCTTGCTTTTTTAAGTTTCTGAGCCTTAACTAAACAAACATCTGTGGTGATGTTCCTGCAGACCCAGGATTAAGCATTGCCTGCTGTAGTCTCTGTCTGAGCCGACTCCTTCCCTGTCCAGTTCCCTGACCTTTACTCTGATTCTTGGCACCCTAGAGCCTTGGGACCCCTCCACTGGGGCTCCCGAGTCTGCTCAGAGTGACCACATTTGGTTTCCTTTTTCTCTGTTCTCCCTCCCCATCCCCTTGGAATTTCTGAGTTCTGGGAGGAGAGAGGAAAGGAACATGTCCCCACATTCAGAGGCAGCTGTTCCCCCACAGCGCCAGCTTCTGCCTTGTCCCAGGGCCTCCAGCCTGCTGCTGCCCCTCACAGCCACCCAAGCTGGGAGAGCCAGCAGTAGGGAACTGGGGACACGTTGTAAATGGAGGAGATAGCTCGTAGGCATGCCCTGGGGACAGGAGAGGAAGGGCCCCACCCTGTCATCAGTCACCTCTCCAGCTCTTGTGTGAAGTGGCTTCAGTCTGCCTCGGAGGTGATGAGCTCAAAGGGAGCCAGAAGCCCCCAGGACCTGTCTCCCACTACACCGCCCCCCCTCACCGTTCCCGGTCTTGTTCCCAGTGGTGTTTCTGCAGATATATAAATATTTGTGCATACTTCTTGTAAAACCAGAGGTGGTGGCAGGTATCACACCACATTCCTGGCCCTGGCCGTTCTGACACTACAAGTTAGATGCTCCTTTCTTGTCAGTCTGAGCATCCCTGGAGCCCTCCCTGCGAAGGACAGGGGCTCCTGAGTAGTGACAGGGTAGGGGGAGGAAAGCGGGGCGGGCTCTCCTCCGCTTCCCGAGGTCTGGAAGCCTCTAAGTTGTGTGTGTAACTTTGTGGGCACAATGGCATTCGTGGGGCGAGGAATTGTGTTTTCAAGGGGTCTGTGGCCCTTGAAAACAGACAGGGTACAGAGCCGCCCCTGGGTCGCGCTGGATTCCCACAGAGCAGGGAGGGAGGGCAGAGCCACGGATCAGGCCAAAGTGAAGACACAGGCAGAGACGCCTTGCTCTGGTCCCCCCTGCAAGATGCCTGGGTGCGCCCTCCGAAGCGGCCGCCAGGGTGGACCCCGCGAGAAGTGAGGTAGAGAAGCCCGCTGGTCAGAGCTTGGGGCCCTCTGCTCCCTGCGACACCGGCAGATCCAAGCCCTGAGGGGCCAGGCGAGCCCCCGCCACCCAGCCGGGGGAAGACGAGGCTGCTCCTGCGGGGACAGAAACTTCTGTGTTCTTCCCCTCCTGAGGGGAGAGGCCTCGGATGGGGAGGCTGCCTGTTGCTGCTTGCTGTGGCGTGTGGCAGAGGAGCCGGGCGGGGGCGGTCTCCACACCTCGCTGCTTCCCGCAGCCCTGTCTTCCCTCGCCTGGCCGCTGCTCCTGCTTTCACCCGCCAGGAAAACTCCGGGCCGGGAGGCTGCACTACAACATCTGGCCACTAGGGGTCAGCGGGAAAGCCCCTGCAGTGCCTATGGCAGGGAGAGGGGCTGGGAAGAAGGGAGGTGGGCGTCGGTCCGTGTCCTGTCCAAGTCAGGTCCGTGGGTGGGCTTCAGGGTGATTTGTAATGAGGCGCTAACCCCAGAGAGAAAAGCAAAGTCTTAACGATGATACATTACCCTCATGCTGGGCTCCGCAAGAACTAGTCTCCCAGCGGCCTCGTTATAATCACCTCCATTTTGCAGGTGAGAAAACAGAGGCCCAGAGAGATTATGAGA